>CABHPH010123764.1:0-44925 GCA_902168325.1 Peromyscus nudipes
CGATAATCTTGCTCCTGGTCCAGTCGGACCATTGGCTTCACCATCCCTCGCTCAGCTGTGCTGGAGGCAGAGGACACCCTGTCACTGTCCAGTCTAGTAGTGCTCTGCTCCAAAGGAAGCCACAGTGTTAGAGGACCTCACACACCAACCAATCAAGCTTTACACTTAGCACTGCAGGCAGGAATCTGATGTGGTCTGGCTGCAGTGCAGGGAAGGTGAGGACTCAGATAAGATCATTCAGAAACACTTAAGACCCTGAGTCCAGTGTCCTGCCCAGAAGCTCACAGCAGTGAATGCACAATCATGAAAAAACATGGACATTTTGATTTTCAAAGAGTAAAGAGTAAACCTTAGCAATAAAATATAAAAACAAAACGATTTTGAAAGAATAGTCATTTTACTTCACCAGTTACAGTAACAAAAATAAAACTGGCCAGCAGATGGCACTGTTGTAGGCTTTAAAACTTTAAAAAATTACTTACAAATGACCAGTAATGGCAATGGAAAAATAAATCAGGACATGTTTATGGGCTTATATACTAAAGAATTATTTTTAAATGACTTCAGAAAACAAAACAAAACAAAAAACCTGCTCACAATTAACAGTACAACATAGTACAGAAAGGTATGTAGACAGACAAAAGCCTCATAGAGTTGAAACACATAAGTAAACACAAAGGCACAGGCACGCCTGCCTCCCTGCGATCTAAGCACTCTGGAAAGGGTTCACAGATGTTAGTAAGAGTCATCTATACTGTGGATAATGGACTTTCATTTTCCCTCTATTTACCAAGCCTTCTATGTTGAGTATACATTATTATGAGAAAAGTTCTGCTTTACCTCTGGAGTATTTATTCATTTGTATGTGCCAAGGTTCTGTTGCAGCATTAGAGGCACAACAATTAATTTATGAAACAGGATCCCTGTGTCCAGAGTTCAGAACCCACATCATCAATTAGCAAGCAGAGACACCAGGTAGAAATAATAGTTACCCAAAAGCTTTACATGCAGTAGTATGACTGGATGCTGCTCAAGAATGACCTCATCAGGAGGATGGGTTAAGACAAGAAGGGACACAGAGAAACCCTGTCTCGAAGAAAAAAAAACCCGAAACAACAACAACAACAAAGACAAGAAGGGGCCAATCATGTAAAAACAAAGAATAAGATCTAGTAGAAGGTAAACGGGAAGTGGGCACACACAAGGACGGAGTGTGAGAGGGGAGGGGAAGACACTACTTGCAACAGCCCTGGAGGGAGGAAATCAGAGTATCAGGAGTTGTGAAGCTAGGGTGAAGGCCATGATGTGTGGGTCAGAAAGGTACCAGAATCTTTGACAGCAGTGCTCCAACAAAAACAAGTGCATGTCCCTAAAATTCAAGAGTAATGACAACCGGCCGGGACTGGCCAGTGACACCTGAGTGAACTGCTGCTCACAACACTGCACTGCCCTGTTATATGAGTACTGATGCTGAGTAAGGCAGAGGTGCGGATGCTTCACAGCCAGAGAAACAAGATATGACAGCCCTCATGCAGGAGCTGTGCAAAGGAAAGGAATCAAAGGCAACCTGGGACAGACTTCAGTTGGGCAAAAAAAAAAAGTCATGGTTGGTGGTATAACTTACTAAAATGAAGAAGATGAGATAGAAATAAGTTTAAGGAAAAAACAAAAAACAAAACAAAAAAAAAAAAAAAACAAAAGCCAGGCTTAATTCACTATGTTAAATTTGAATACCCATCAATACGGAACAGAAAGTCAATCAAGCCTCTGAAGATTTCAGTCTGGGGAAACCAGGGTCAAAGGCACACACTAGGAGAGAGTGAACAACAAATGGTTATAGTCTTAGGCAACGTGGCAAGGTCACCAAGGGAACACGTATAAACAGGAGGGACAGGGCCCTAGACCTGACAGCTTACAGCTCTCCAATTATCAGAAGTTAAGTATATCAGAGAAAGAGTTACCAACAATTCACCTAGAAAGAACCACCAAGTCATGGTGCAGGGTAAAGACAGAGCACCCTGAAGTAGAAGAGCATGCACAGCAGAGTGGTTGTTAAGTAGACACTACTGTAACAAGAACACAGAAAGCACAGCAGAGGACAGGAGCCTGGTAGAAGCAACAAACCTTAGGACACACAAACGGCCTCCTCAGAGGACACAGTCAAGAAACTGTGCTGAGAGTGGAGGAGCAGAGTGGGCCAGCGACGAGAGGAGGACGGCAAACGAAATCAGGAGGACCCGGACGCAGGCACTCACGAGAGTGTTCCCAGCTTAGTTCCATCATGGTCTCCAACACACCACATCTCAAGAAGACCTCTTCCCCTTAGATCTGACTCTGATTTGTTTCAACCAATAAAAGGCAGAAAAAAAATGGTGCTATATCAGCCCTGGGACTAACTCTTAAGAACACCTGCAAGTTCAAGGTGCTAGTCCTACAGACCACCACCTGACCACAAGCTCTGACTGCTCTCGTTTAAGTAGTCATTTGGAAAGAACCCGAAACAGCAGAGATGCAAGGTGGGTGGTCTCAGAAGCGTGTCACTGATTCACCTGCTAGCTGACTGCAGTCATATGAGGGACCAGTAGCAAGACCAGTAAACTGGCTGCCCTAGTAAACTCAAACTAGTTCATCTAATTATCAATAAATGAAGGGGCTGCTGTTTCACCTCACCAAGTTTTACAGTAACTGTAATCCAGAAATAGATCACCAAGATGAAGGGAGAAATGACTTTACATACAGGAACAAAGGGTGACCTAGAGAGGTGAGTAACCAATGGGGATCCAGTAAAGGAGCAAGGGCACACCATCCTCAGCAGGACCTGGCCAAAGAGGTGAGTTACACACAGTAGCAGCACAGGCAACACACACACCCACTTGAAAGAGAAAGCACTCTGTCCTGACCTCAGGACAAAAGGAACAGCTCCTTCCATTATGTTCCACGGGGTGAACAGATACAGCAGAGAAGCTACTGCGAACTCAAGTCTTTACAAAGGAGCTTCTGTTCCTGGGCACCCTATAACATCCAACCTACAAGACGATCAGGTCATGATCCATAACCACCTACCCTGCTGGCTGGCAATGCTGTCCCACTGTGAATATCTCCTCCCAAGTCAAAGGTTGTCTCCTGAACGGCTCTATTGAATGAAAAAGAAACATAAAAATTACATTTCAACTGACAAGGCAGTACTCTCAACACAGCAAGAACAGACAGTATTCCAATGTTCAAAGACCATTAATAAACGCATGTATTTTGGCATATAGACTTTTAAAATGTGACAGTAAATATGAGAGCTTCTCTGATCAGGTCCTGTTGTTAATAACAAAAAACTGGGGCTGGAGAGATGGCTCTATGGTTAAGAGTACTTGTTATTCTTGCAGAGAACCTGAGTTCAATTACCAGCACCCACTTGATAGCTCACAACCATCTCTAACTCCAATTTTAGGGGATCTAATACTCTCTTCTGGCCTCTGTGGGCACCAGGCACATACAGATATACAGGTAGGCAAAACACCATATATAAAAAAAATAATAAAAACTTTAAATAATACAAAAAAATCATATTTTTCTATCGGAACAAAACTCGGGCAAGCAAAACTATATTCTTTGGCACAAATAAAGATTAAATATAACGCACTGGTCCCAACCTAAAGGGAAAAGGAGCCTAAAGGTGCCTGTAAGCCAACAAGAATAAAGCAATGGCTAATTCTGGATTGTTTTAACATTTGAGAACTACATGGTTTAATTTCAAAGTTTCATTGATAGACTGAAACAAGTAATGTTGAAATTCAAATAATTTTTCTATTAGAAATTCCTCTATATAATTCCCTAAGAAAATAAAATATCTTGCAATGTAAAGCAATACCATGCTCTGAAAAATAACTTCTAAGACTTTTTTTACCAAAGACTAAATAATCATTAACTTTCTGCATCAGCTTGGGGATTTCAGGGATGTCTTGATCCACCGAGCCCCTGTATGTCATTATTGTGTTCTGAGTACTGGGGAAGGTATGACACTCACAGCTAAAGGCATAAGTCAGTACAAAGTTACTGTAAACTTGGGCTGGATTCCTGCACACATGTAGTACATATACCCAAGTATATAAATTAAAAACAAAAAAAAAAACTGCAACTCAAGGTGAAAAGCTAGAAACACTTTATACATGGTGTATGAAACTTCAAACATCCTTGTGCCTAAAGTAGTGCATGTCATGATGTGTTCACTGGAGAAAAAAAATGTTAACTCTGAATAGTAATAACATCTGGTCCAAAGTGTCAGATGTGTGAAGGTAACCGATGTCACGTCAGGCAGGCAGGTCTCTGTGAGTTTAAGGCAAGTCTGGGTTACATGGCGAGACCCTGTCTTTAAAAACAAACAAACAAACAAAATAGAGGTGGGGCAGTACAGAGTCCACCAACACAGTGGTTTACAGGTTGGTTTATGCTTATATTCTTTGAGCAGGTTATACTTCTGTGGACTTAGAACTCTTGTAAATAGCATAAGAGTTATGGAAGCTATTTCCCCAAGATCGATACCTTATTAACCTATAAAATAGATACAAAGTAGCTTAACAGTGTATGATTCCAAAATTATCACCAAAAGAAAAACTCTTCTCCAAAAAAAAGTTTAACAGAAGAGGCCACACTGCAAGACCTCATGAAAACACTAGGTGGAGCTAAAAGGCTCTGAGTTCTTAAATAGATCCCCCTTGTGTAGCCAGAGCTTTAGAGGGAGGAGGGTAGTTTAAACACTATTAGTTACATAGGGTGATGGTCCAAAGATCAGATCAGCTTTAAAAGAAAGAAACTTTAAAATCAGTCAGAACTTCCAATTTCAAGATTAAGTCAGAATCTTTCTACTCTTTTTGCTCCAAAACCAATACAAATTTACAAAAAACTCCCAATCTATAAACTTCACTTCGATATTAAAAAGTTTTATTTTTATTTTACATGGGTGTTGTGCCTGCACATACGTATGTGCAACACGCGTGTGCACCCACATCAGAACACCTGGAACTGGCACTACAGATGGCTGAGAGCTGCCTGACTCAGGTACTGGGAACCACACAGGGTCCTCGGCAAAAACAGCAACTGCTCTTAAGCACTAAGCCACTTCTCCAGACCCTTCATTTTTATCTTTTAAAACTAAAAATAAAGGATGGGAAAATGGAGTGAGTAACATGCTTGCTTGTTTGCTTGCCAGCCTGACAACCTGAATTTGATCCACAGGACCCACAGGTGGGAGAAAGCCCACTCCTGTGAGATAACCTGTGAGTACAGAAAAACAAAACAAAAACAAAAACAAAACAAAAAAAACAGGCACACACAAATGCACACAGAAAATAAAAAATGTAATTAAAAACTGAAAATAAAAAGGTATTTACATCTAATTGAAATTACTTTATAGTCAAAACACTCTAAAATCCTTAAGCTGATCTATCACATTCACCCAGATTTATGTCTTGGGCCCTTGACCATCAGGCCTCCATCCACAGATCTCTTCGAAAGAACGTGGTCCTGGATGGGGTCCACAAACTTAAACACATGGGAAGTGCCAAACTGCACTTTCATGCCACTCTGCAGCATGGTGGTCTCTGAGATGCGCTGGCCATCCACGTAAGTCTCTGCATCCATACTTCTGGGTGTCACAGTGACCACCCCATCCATGTTAGTGAGATCACAGTGATGAGGCTGAATTCCTGGGCCAAACAACTGAAAAGAGACGGGAAAGACAGTTCCATCACGAAGTACACAGTATTTAAAACATTCACGTTCTGCCATGATAGACATGGTCTAACAAGCCCTGGATTTTTTGTTTTCTTATGAGGATTTCTCTCTTAATAGTGTAAAATTATGTCAAAGTATCTGGACATTTTTAACATTTAAGAACTTGTTTTCAAGAATACTGTAACTCTGCTTTACTAATAGTATGACTGGGGTTCAGGAAGTAGTTCAGTAGTATGGTCATTGACAATCTGCATGAGGCACTCGGTTCCAACCCCAGGATCCCCCTTCCCCAACACACACACAAAACATATGATCTGAAACATTAACTGGTAATGAATAAATGAATCCATACAGAAAATTATTATTTCTAAAAAACCTTACTTACATTTTACTGTTAAGAACTAAAAACCCAACCACTTTACTCATACACAGAAACAAGTGGTAAAGAACCGTTGACTGGACAAGTCCAATGTCAAAGTCTGACACTCCTCCTTTAAGTTCTTAAGATGCTCAGGTAGTGCTGACTGCACACTAGGCACAGTCTTCCTAAAACAGACCAATCAACTGTCTCAGCACCTTTGCTTCCTAAGCAGAAGTCAACAGTCAGCCTGGAATGTTACATTACAACAGTACATGTTTCTGTAGGTGCCCTCTGGACACAAGCACGTCATGTTCTCTCTACACTGAAGCAGAGAAAAGGGACTCAGAGAAGACAGAACGACTTACAGTTAAATACTAGGCCTATCATTTTCATTCATTCATATGTGGCTGGTTCCTTGACATGTGCTTATTAATTCCTGACAGGAGGAATGACAGTAAAAGGCTTAGCAGCAAACACGATCTAGTACCTGGATAGAATTGTCATCGAACTTCTCTGTCCCAACTTCAGTCACACTTAGTTGAAGGCGGTATAACTTTGGCTTGTCTCTAGAGTCAGAGCCGTCTGTGAGAAGAGAAGGCATAGAGATCCTTTTGTGAAGTCCAATGATCTTATGTTTGAGACAAACAAGTTTTCTTACTAAGGATAGTACAGCTTTACTTCTCAGGACTTCTTTCCAAGGAGTCTCCAACTAACATCATATACCTTAACACACTAGACACACACCAGTCAGCTCCTGTCTGTATAAATGTTAAGTGTCATTAATTACAACACTTTTTGATTATACTTCTTTCCCAAGCACACTACTCTAGATTTTCCTTGGTGATCCAAGGATGGAACTGTATTGAGAATACAGAGTAAGATGACATAAGCCATCACTTCAAACCAGAACCTCTGTGGGGCAGAAGTCCCATGCACCCATAAGTTCACAGCACAGTACAGCGGTGGGGCACAACAACAACACTTAAACTGTGCAACCCTCCCAGCTCACCAGACCTCCTGAACCACAGTCTAAATCTCAAGTGTTCCAATGTGTACCACTGACAAAAAAATGTTACTGAAATGCTTAACTCCCTTCAGAAGAACTGGGATTAAAGGCAGAAAGGACAACTTTTTTTGCTTTTTAGTTTTTGATTTGTTCTTTGAGAATTTCATACATGTCTTGATCATATTCACAACACACCCCCAACTCCTCCAGATTACCTATGCTTTTGTGCCCACCCAATTCTGTATCCTGTAAAGAAAACGTGGAGCACAACTGCTATCGCCTCACTTCTGTGATGGGTAAGGGTCAGGAGGAGAGGAAGCAGCAACGCCAGCCTCTAGCCCACTCCCGTTCACCCACTGTATCCCATCTGTACAAAGGGTGTACACCGAAGCCCTCTCTGTTTTCAGAGTGAACATATGGCAAGTGTACCTCACAGAACACAAGAATCAGTATACAATTCCAGCTTCACCACAGCCACACTCAGTGTGGGCTGCAGATGCACCAAGCAAGGTCTCCTTAAAACCAGTGTGAGTCTCTCCAGTTTGTTTCATGACTGTCCAAGTCCTTTACTCAAATCCTGTCACTGGAATCAGAAGTTTGGAGGACTCCGGTGTGTACACAGACTGTTTTAAATCTTAAAGTCTCTCAGCTGTGATGTAATCTGAACTCTTACGAACAAAAGATACCATAAATACCTAAGCTCTCCAGAACCAACTTTAGTTTTAGGGTACACAAAGTAACACTCTGCTAATATAATTTTCTATTTCTGAAATATTATCATATCTGTAACATCCGGGTGAAGGTAAAGATGAGACTCAAGTATGTCAGGGACATACATGCCTACTATGGACCTCCCCACAACGGCCTGTCTGTGTTGTCCCCCTCACACTGGAATATTTTCATCTCTAATTATTCTCAGAAACTCTGGATCTGAGTGAGACATCAAAATCACAGAAGCTAAACACTGATTAGCTTGATTAATGTCAGCACTTTGGATACTAAGTCAGAAGGAAAAGAAGTTTAAAGCCAACAACATGTCCAAAAACAAAATCAAAGCTTTGTAGGCTTTTCCTGGGCATGGACTCCTCTCCTCCTGGGATGTTTACTACTGTGTTTACTTGACTGTCATGGGCAGTTCACAAACCATGCCGACCTTCAAAGCACAGGAACCTTATTATCAGAAAGATTCCCACTGACTAGGCCCCCATCAATTCAAGCTCCTTGGTAGCTAGGCCGCACTGGCCTTTTTTGATAATTAATGTTCTAGAGCAAACAGCTACACTAAAAGTGCAAGCAATGAAATGCAGCCACACAAATACCACAAATGAGTTACACAGTAAGAAACCATGTGAGTCAAAGCCACAACAACACCAAAGACAGATCTGTTAGGAGCAGTGTTCACACTAACACTCCTCTGCAGCTAAAAAAAAAAAAAAAAAAAAAAAAAAAAATTGCATTATGACAGCAACAGACTCAGGGCTGCTTTCCCAGTCTCCCCTTTCTTACCACATCATTTTAATAGAAAACCACAGACAAGAATCTAATAGCTACAGGACAAGTGGGCGACAGAGCATCTAGTCCAAGCTGAGGGAGGAAGGCAACTGAGGATGTATGGAAGAGCTTGGTGCCTCTGGTCTCCCTCCCAGTGGCAGCCCACCTCCAGCTCTGAACTGGAAGCAGGAGGATTACGGTGCTCCCTCAACCTCCATTCCCCCATTGTCCTCCATCTCCCAGGAGCACTCCACAGTCAACTGTCCACAGCACCTGGGTGCCTCTCCAGTGGAAAATTAGGATAGCTAAAGCACTTCCGATCAGCCCTAAGAAGACCCATGGCAGACACAATAAGCTACCAGAGCCCTAGTCAAGTTTCAGATTGACATTTTACCCCCGATATTGTGATATTCACATATATTTAATATACCACGTATCTTGAGGCTAGAACCTACATTTAAACATGAATTCCATGACAATGTAACATACAGCTTAACACACAGCCTACAGGAAACTGCACCCAACATATTCAGAGTGCCTGGGTGATGACTATACCCATTCCATGAGGCACTTTCCCTTCTGTTTCCACATCAGCACTTAAGACATTTCAAGTCTGGAGTGAGGGATGCTTAGCCTGATCTCTAAGTATGAAAGGGACACAAACCATACCACAGCCCAAGAGCACTTAAAGGCCCTTTGCTTGCAGTCTACAGTTCTGTTGTCAATCCTCTACCTAAATTCACTTCCCAGAGTGAGTGAGCGTGGAAAAGAAAAAAAAAAAAAAAAAAAAAAAAAAAAAAAAAAGCTTCCAATAAATTATCTGGGTTCAGGACACAGGGCACTGAGTAGATACGAAGAGAAAGAGAACATGTTACACATCTTGCACATACAGTGTCTGTTCAGTCAACACTGTTCACCTAAGAGGTTCTGTTAGTGCCCTGATTACAAAAGTAGTATTAAGCATAGCATTACCTTCGTAAGTGTGATAGCTGTAGTAGGCAAAGTGATTCCTTCTCCCTGGGATTAAGAGACATGCCAGGACCCAGGTGAAGGCAGCATCAGCAGGAGAGAAACCATGCAGAACAAGTGGGAGAGGGAAGGAGGAGAAGAGATGCAAAGGGTGAGCTTCAGTGAGATGTTTCAAAGGAAGAAATGGCAAATTTTACCCACTAGTATTCAGAGCTGTGTGGGAAAGACTACAGTGGACCCCAGTCAGTGTTTTAGAAACCAGTGCAGACTATTAAGGAAACAGCAGGACAACAGGTGAGTCACCAGGCAGCAGGACAGCTTGTGCAACAGTGAGTTAACCTGAGAGGAGGAGGTTACCACCCCACTTGGCTGGCTCCTTCTGTTTAAAGAGCATAAGAACATTAGCACCCTGGCTTCCACTCTTCTATAACACTATAAATACACCTGCACCTCAGCAACTCCTGCCAATACCTGGCAAGTCTTCCACACTGAGGGTACACACTTGATTGACAATGTGCCTAGTGGAAATATAGTCCTCATCCATTCATAACATATCAATATGTGTGGTGGTATTGTGTTCCCCAAAATATTGTGTACCCTAATAAACTTATCTGGGGTCAGAGAACAGAAAACCCACTAGATACTTAGGCTAGAAAATGTTGGCACTCACGCCTTTAATCCTAGCATTCCAGAGGCAGAAATCCATCTGGGATCTCTGTGAGTTCAAAGCCACAATGGAAACAGCCAGGCATGGTGACACACGCCTTTAATCCCAGGGAGTGATGGTAGAAGGCAGAAAGATATATAAGGCGTGAGGACCAGGAACTAGAAGCATTTGGCTGGTTAAGCATTTGGCTGATTAAGCTTTTAGGTTTTGAGCAGCCCAGTTCAGCTGAGAGCCATTCGGATATGAGGACACAGAGGCTTCCAGTCTGAGGAAACAAGTTCAGCTGAGAAGTTGGCCAGGTGAGGTAGCTGTGGCTTGTTCTGTCTCTCTGATCTTCCAGTGTTCACCCCAATAACTGGCCTCAGGTTTGATTTTATTAGTAAGAACTTTTAAGATTCCTGCTACAAATAAGCATGAATATTTCTCATAATGGAAAACATTCACTCAGCATACTGATCTAAAAAGGTCTCACGACAGAGCTCTGATACAACAAAGACCTTATTCTAGCACTCAGGCCTGTCATCAAAATCATCAGCTTTAGAAAAAAAGTAGTGTTTCCTCATCTTGGATACCTGTGCAATAATGAAGGCAGCTCTTACCAGCATCCCAGAGAACCTGGAAGGGAATGTGGGCCTGGAGAATCACTGACACTGACACTGAACTGTGCTCATCACCTGGTATCAGGGACAGTCTTATTCATATTCATTGGTCTGTCTATATAAGGACCTCAATAAATGTTGCCCAAAGGTAAGAGTGCTAAGAAACATACTAGTGAAGATGTAATTATGTTGCTGCTAGTATTTGATGAAAAGTAGTACAGAATTGCTCTTTATCCAGGGTCAGTCATCTTTTAAAAATAAAATATTCTATGCATTTGATTAACTGAGAGACAAGTAAAAACTAAGCACCCAAAATGGAAGCACTCATTTGAACATGAGGTTGGTTTATCTGTGTTGTTATCGTTCTATCTCTAAGGCCAGAATGATGTCTGATACAGCCTCTTACTAGCTCTCAAAAATCTGTCTTCCACTATACATTTAAAAATTACTGTCAACTGCGAACAACTAAGACTCAACTGTCAAACATAAGCTCTACAACCAATGCACATTCCTCACCCCACGCCCCCAAGACAGGGTTTCTCTGTGTAGCCCTGGCTGTCCTGGATCTCGCTCTGTAGACCAGGCTGGCCTCGAACTCACAGAGATCCGCCTGCCTCTGTCTCCTGAGTGCTGGGATTAAAGGTGTGCGCCACCACAGCCTGGCTCTGATACAACTTTTTTTTTTCTTTTGCTTTTTCGAGACAGAGTTTCTCTGTGTAGTTTTGTGCCTTTCCTGGAACTCGCTTTGTAGACCAGGCTGGCCTCGAACTCAGATTTTAAAAAACAGACCCATACTTGAAAAACAGCCTATAAATTTTCAGTTAAAAACTGTTGCTCTTCTTTCCTTCAGATAAACAAGCACCAATACTTTCCTTACATTACAGACAGTAACATAAGGACGTCTCCAATTTACAGTGAAAAACAAAACTTCAAGATGAACTTCCCAGTCAGAGACCTGAGGACAAAGCAGCAGTGATAAGTTCCTCACAAACTGCTTAGTAATGA
Organism: Peromyscus nudipes; assembly: GCA_902168325.1. Classification (NCBI taxonomy): domain Eukaryota; kingdom Metazoa; phylum Chordata; class Mammalia; order Rodentia; family Cricetidae; genus Peromyscus; species Peromyscus nudipes. The sequence goes on from CABHPH010123764.1 coordinate 11,823, forward strand.
AAACAGGCCCTCAAGCATAATTAAATATAAAACTATTCCCCTAGAACCACACTGCCACAGCCACAGTGTAGTACAATGGCTTTCAAAACATTACTATTCTATTCTGCACCAATGTAACTCAGCTGTCTCCTAAGACTGTTCGATCACAAAGAACAAATCTAGTATCTAGTTAGTTATAATAGCCAGCTAAGTGCAACTTAAGCAACCTTAGAAATAGAAATGAACATTAAAAACCAAAGGAGAGAGGAAAGAACCTGCCCAAGGAACCATGTATTATTTATGTCATGCATTCCTTTTATGCCATTTTCCTATAATCACTAACTGGCTTTTACTTTGGTTCCTAACTAGGAGGAGGTGGATGGAATATCTTCATAGTATTCAATAATACAGGTCACATCTTAGCTAAATTAGAAATGATGTAATTTTAGCTGACTGATAAATGTCATGTAGAGCACATATATGCAAATACATACTACATGGGAATGTGTGTATATATGAAACACTTAAAAGAATGTCAGTGTATTTGTCTATCTGATGACTAAGTTATGACAACATCTTTAGCTGTAAAAATTCTGTAAGTGATATAATTAGAAGACTAATATGAATATGAATTTATGATGTTACTTTAAAACATCCTACTAGTTACTAAGAGGTTTCAAAGACATACCGTTAAATCTAAGGACATTCCTTTTGAACACTGTACATACATCATAAATAATAGCACAATCTCTCTCGCATACACATACACACAGACTGGCTACAGGAAGAGTAAATTTCAATTTGTTCCTAGAAGATGAACTAGGAACTAGTAACTAAAGTTACTTTGGGAAGTTTTTCCTAAAAGTAACTGATTACTTAAAACTTTTAAATGATATTCATTACTTTAAAGCCTGTGTTAGCTTCACTTTTGTTCATGTGAACTTTATTTTTATGCATGAATTAATGTATTCTGTGGCCTTAAGTATTTTTAGCTTTTAAAAAAATAACGTAATTTTATGAATGTTAAACTTTTTAAGTAAATGGACACTTAAAAATAATACATTAAAAAGTAGAAACATTTAGGATAAAAACATATATTTCCTGATCTACCAGCTTTCTCACCTGGGCTTAACTCTACTAAGTAGGGTAGCTTCTCAGGAGGAAGAGCAGAACCATAGCCAGACCCGTCAGCTCTATCCTTCCCCTTCAGCGGCTTCCCTTCAACATGCTTCTTCATTTTCTTTGGGATGTAGTCCGGTGGTCTCCTTTTCAATTGAAAGACTAAAATCCCTAGAATGATGACAATGGTAATTAACAACTGAGCAAACCTGGGGGGTGATAATCACTGACTAACAACCATTGGCCCCCCCATTACCAAGAACACGTGTTTTAATAACATCTGCCAAGGAGTAGAAGAGCAAGGCTCACCCAATTGATAATCTTATCAGTGGATGAACTAGTCTCCTGGTGTGCTCTGAAAAACCCTAAACAAGCAACATGCAGGAATTATTTCTAACTGACAGCTAGCTATCAAAGACAGCATGTGCTAGTAAACAGCATGTTAGTTTAAAAATAAATGAACTTGCACTTGTAGATATCAATGTTCACACACAAATACACATACACAAACATCTCAGCTGACCTGATTTTTATTTAATTCAAATGCTTAAATTAACTCAAAATTCAAAACAACTTTCAAAATGAGGCTCAGCTTTTATAACTGTCTAGAATAGTGCAGAATAAGTATTTTAATAAAACTAGAAATGCACTTATTCTTAAAGAGTTTTTTTGTATTTTTAAATTATCAAATGCAGCATGATTATTACATAAGATTAGGAAGGATTTTTGTTTGTTTGTTTGTTTTGTTTTTCGAGACAGGGTTTCTCTGTGTAGCTTTGCACCTTTCCTGGAGCTCGCTCTGTAGACCAGGCTGGCCTTGAACTCACAAAGATCTGCCTGCCTCTGCCTCCCAAGTGCTGGGATTAAAGGCGTGCGCCACCAGGATTTTTATGTCTTCATTAATATAAAGGCACTCACCTGTGGTGGTATTGTGTTCCAAAAATATTGTGCACCCCAATAAACTTGTCTGGGGTCAGAGAACAGAACAGCCACTAGATATAGAGGCCAGAAAATGGTGGCACACTATCACTTGGGAGGCAGAGATCCATCCAGATCTCTGTGAGTTCAAGGCCACACTGGAAACAGCTAGTCATGATGACTCACACCAGGAAGTGATGGCAGCAAGCAGAAAGGTATATAAGGCATGAAGACCAGGAACTAGCCTGGTTAAGCTTTTAGGCCTCTAGCAGCAGTTCAGCTGAGATACATTCGGGTGAGGACTCAGAGGCTTCCAGTCTGAGAAAACAGGATCAGCTGAGGAGTTGGCCACGTGAGGTGGCTGTGGCTTGTTCTGCTTCTCTGATCTTCCAGCTTTAACCCCAATATCTGGCTCCAGGTTTGTTTTTATTAATAAGACCTGTTAAGATTCATGCTACACTCACCTAGAAAGTCAACTGTATTAATCTTAACGTTAGAAACTATACTTCATCAAAAACACAGCTTTAAACACTTTGCTGCCTTGAAATAGGGAAAATGTCTGAACAGTGACAAATATGCACACATCACAAGTTGAACATCCCTAAACCAAACACCTGAAATCCAAATGAACATCCCTAAACCAAACACCTGAAATCCAAAATGCTTCAATTTCCAACATGATACAATGAAAACAAACCTCCTAACAGGGAGCAGGTCAAACATCAATACATGAAAACGTATGGACTCAATTACACACAGGTTAGGTGTGTAAGGCAAGCACAAAAGAAGGGGAGGCTTAGACTTACATCCACCTTCAAAGTATCTCATTATGAAGGTAAAAACACTCAAGTCTGAAAAGTTCTGAAATCTCAAACACTTCTGGGTTCTGAGTATTTCCAGTAAATATTGCTCAACCTATATCTGAAGTGACTGTATTATTGGACAAACTTTAGAGTTGTAGGGTACTTTCCCTATCCTAACAAACTTGCTCAAATACCGCACAACTCATATAGTCCATATGGACACTGTTTCACAGCTCATCGATAACAATGGTCTTCCACTGCTAATAGTCTGGCATTTCACCTGCCATGTCATCTGCACAGGACACTCAAATGAGCTGAGTGTGGTTCCACAGGCAAAGGTACCATCAAGGAAATGCCCAGCAAGTTTATGAAAAAACTGGCAAACTGCAGCCACCCCCAACCCCCCATACATTTTCCAAGTCATCCGATGAACGAGAGTTGGCAGAAATCTGAGGAGTGGACTACTGAGGAAATCCTCTACCTTTGTCACTTGGCCATTCCCTGAAGATTTGTAAAGGACACTCATCATCATCAAGAATAACTTCCTTAGCACCTCTTTCATCAGAATGCTGGGCTCCAGGAGGAAGCATAACCTAATGAAAAAGTAATTAACAATGAATATAAAAGCGAATCAGCAAGTACTCAAAAGAAGTATTGTTGCTTTTGGTCTTACTCTATGACCCATGCTGGCTTCAAACTTATGATCTTCCTGCTTCCTGAGTACTGGTGCAGCCCCATACCTATCTTGAAAGTACTGCTCTGAATGAGTAAACAAACACACAAACAAACAAAACAACAACAAAAACCACCCATCAAGCACTATAAATAATTGGTCACTGAAAACAAAATTAACAAAGCATAGGAAATGGTTCCAAACAAAAAGCTTACATGGACAAAGAATTGGGCAAGTTTTATTCACCTGGCTCTTAAGAAGAACTGAACTATTTGCATTTGTTTATTACAAATTTTCACATGGAAAAAACACACAGAATATTGAACCTTCAAGCAATTTCCTAAGGAAAGATAACTCCTCTACCGCAGTCCTCTGCAGTCCAGTCCCTACTCCATCTTTCACATTCGGGCAAATATTTATAAAGCTAATTCATATAATCTGAACTCTTTAGTGTACTTAACAACTCAAAACAATTTTTAGTGTAAATAACTGTATGGCTTAATTTTAAGTAGACTGTTTAGGTATATTACATAAACATTCAACAACTCTTTTCAGACAACTGTTTGATGATATTGTGTTCACTGTACTCTTAATAATGCTGTTACTGTTTACTATGCATCTTTACTATAGCCACCTTCTTGTTCACTCAAGAAAACTGTGTAAACAGAGGCTTTTCTGTACCACGCAGCGCCACAGCCACTTTTATAAAATCATTCAGAAGCTTAATATTAATTACGAACTATTTGGTCTATTGTTCAGGCTTATTACTAACTAGCTCCTACAACTTAAATTAACCCATTTCTTTTTTTTTTTTTTTTTTTTTTTTGGTTTTTCGAGACAGGGTTTCTCTGTGTAGTTTTGGTGCCTATCCTGGATCTCACTTGGTAGCCCAGGCTGGCCTCAAACTCACAGAGATCCGCCTGCCTCTGCCTCCCGAGTGCTGGGATTAAAGGCGTGCGCCACCAACGCCCGGCAAATTAACCCATTTCTATTAATCTATATTTTGCCACGTAGCTTCGTGGCATTACCTGTTCTCTATTACATCTTGTTGCTCTGGTGGTTCACTGGCATCTCCTGACTCTGTCTTTCTCCTTCCCATCATCCTTAGTTTGGTTCTCCTGCCTAGCCTTATTCTGCCTGGCTACAGGCCAAATAAGCTTTTATTATCAATCCATGAGAGCAACATACATTCACAGTGTACAGAAGGGTCCTTCCACAGCATTTCCCCCTTTCTGTCTAATCAAAAAGGAAGGTTTTAACTTTAACATAGTAAAGTTACAAATAACAAAACAGTTATCAAGCAAGAATTACAGTTACAATATCTAGTCTATTTGTATTTGACAAAATCAGAGAAAACATTCAATTATCTATCCTATCTTGGTGAGAGTAAAGTTTTATATCTAATTTATCCTTTATCATGATGAAGGAAACTATAATTATCTAGTCTTCAACTCCATCAAAGACTTGAGAAGGAAAATAATATTACCTGAGTAAGCAGGGAGTGCAGGCAAGTAACTTCCAAAAAAAGCAAGAAATGACAAGACAGCTGGCTGCCTGGACAGTCACCCAAGGTTTCTCTGCAACACTGGGGCATCCAACTTTGGCTATAGGCCTAGAATATCTGACAAACCCTTTTCAGAAGCAGGAGAATTTGAAGGGCTGTTCTATTCTGTCTTGGCAAGGTTTGGCAGTTGCTTTTCTTTGTGTCCTGCTTGTCCAAACTGGACAGTGAGCTACTGTCAGCAGTCGAGGCAAGAGCAGTTTCTTGCACAATAGGCCAGTTTTGCCACAAAGAAAACAAACTCCATATGGAGTATCTTCAGTACCCATCATCCTCTCAGGAGTAGATCGGTACTGCAAGGAGCAGATGGGTCTCACATCAAAAGAATTCTATGTTATTAAAACATTTTAAATGCCATATTCTGTAGGTCTTTGAAGTGTTTGAAGATTACCTATCTATTTGGAATATATCTCTAACTAACAAGTCTATAGGTTTGACTATTACAGATGACTATTAATCTGTATTTTTTAATTATATATTACATTTTTAAGTCAGCATTAACACAATACCTTAAACAAGAGTAGAAATATACATACAATATAACAAAATTGACTTTAAATTTGTATCAATAAACTAAAATCTATACCAATGTAAAGTATACTGAGAATAAGAGTTGTTTTTTTGGATTCAATAAACTACCCCTTTTTTTAATTATAATAATCTACCTTTTTCCCCCATCATTTCTATATCATATCCCCCTTTGTTCTTTAGAAAGAGATTGACTTTGACCAATAACAATTTATAACCAACCTCCCTTAAATGAAAACATTCATAAACAATATTTTAGGAACTTGGGTATAGTTCTCTAGACTACTTCCTGCTGACTGGGGGCACTGGTAATCTTATGGGGACCCACCCTGAGAAAATTTAGAATATTGTCAAGTCTTGGCTGTAGCATTTTGTGAGACTGGACGTACATTCACAGTGTAGAGAAGGGTCCTCCCACAGCAAGACTACATGGGAGAAGAATGTGACTAATGCCTCTACAGACACTCTGCTGAGTTGACACTCTCTTCACTCTGACTCAGTGTAAAGAAGAAGAGAAGCCAACTCTGTAACACAACAGACTACTGTGCAAACCTATCACTGTGCTCACACCTAACACAGAGCAACAACTCTGTAGAAATCTACTATTCTATCTACAGTTTCCAGTGAGCTTTAAACGAAGAGGAATAATAACATCCCTATGCTAGCCTCATCTTCTTCATTAGCATTTTTAATTAAATTCAATATCCTACCACTTCCAGACCTGACCTTCAATTTTCTCTTTTGCCTCTATCTGTGTCACTCATTTTTTAGGCCACAGTTTTTTAGGTGCATGGGTGTACTCAGAGCTCACCGACCAGGCCACATGCAGACCATACATCACAGACCACTTCCTAGTCTGAAGACCCCGTTTCTGTTCTACTTCTTGGCCTTCTGGTCTCCCTCCATTATGATAAGCTCTTCTAGGGGCAGTTCTTAACTTTGTATTCTAGCAGAATAGCTAACAAACAAAAAAGAAGACCTTAAATATTTAACAAATAATTATCTAAATAGATAAAATGAATGAAGACTATGAAACAGCTACAGTTTACTATGGCAAGCTGAGAATATAATGCATTTCTAATTCAGGTAAATGATTAACTAGGCTGCCTAAGCTTGCTGAAGAAAGCTGGTCAGGTTAAAGCAGAAGGCCAAAAGTAAAGGAGTTCCTCCAGAGAAATCAACCTCAAAAAAGGGCTGCCAAGAAAGCTCACAGTCTGCTTCCACAACTCTAGGTCCCAGATAAAATGGTTACAAGCTACTACTCAGTTTAAGAAGATGGAAAGGTTATGAAGTTCATTATCATAGAGCAAACCATGTAGTTCCATGGAATATTAGTTATCAAAGATTTATATAAAAACCTCACTTTGTCAAACAATTGAGCAATGCCAAATTTCAGATGCTAGACATTGAAAGTACAGGCCAAAGAGATATACAGATCAACAAAGAGTGCAGCACACGAACTGACCCATACTCAAATGAAGACAAGGGGCTGAACAAAGCATTCAACTGGGTATCCCAATAAAAGAAAAAAATCAAAATATACATTAACTTAAAATGAACATACTGATTTAAATATAGAAGCTAAAATAAAAATTAAAAGGAATGGGCCAGAAAGATGGCTCAATGGGCAACGGTTCCTAAAAAGAGTGTCTTCTGAACAGTAGAGGACCACCGAATTCAGGAACTCACAGGAGCTGCTGTTGCCTGCATAAGATCAGGAGTCAACATCCCATCACAGAATGGAAAATGGCTCCCAAGCCCCCACCCATAGCTAATGGACAAGCTGATGACTTCTAGAGGAGGGACAGTCAGTTTTCTTTAAGGAAATGGTCCCTGGTAGACTGACCATGCTCAGTTGATGGCTTCACACCCATGAGCAAACATATTTGAAACACAAATTGGACACAGTGGGTTATTTTTAAAAGAAAAAAAGCAGGAACATAAAGTTGAGAGGGGGTAGGGAACAATCTGGGAGGAGTTAGAAGAGTGAGTGGGCATGGGGAGGTGAATATGATTAAACTACATTATATGCATTCAAGAAATACTTAAAGAATAAAAATATTTAAAAAAAAAAAAACCTAAATAAACAGACATGACAGCACATGTCTATAACCTCAATACGTGGGGCAAAGGACACAGGAGCATCCTGAAGCCCACAGGCCAGCCTAGCCAAGACACTGAGCTCCAGGTTCAGTTAAGAGAGAGACTGCTCAAAAAATAAAAGTAGAAAGTAACAAACCAAATGTCAATCAGACCTCTACTCTTGCATGTGTCAGTTTAACTGGATAAATACTGCAGTAAATAAGTGACAGTTAAAACTGACTCAGAGGCTAAGCATTTCTAACTAGCTTATGGCTAAATAGAAAGTCTGCTGTGTTTTATTTATGTAATGTTACAAAATCAATTCTAGAATATAAACAATTATTATATTCCTTGATAACTAGAGTCATAGATAGGTGAAGTACCTCTGAGAAGTCGCAGGTGATTATTAAATCAGATTTTAATATAAATACAATTATGTTACCTCTGATGGCTGATCCTGAATGTCAACTACACTGGATGGAGAGATTAGTAAAGCACACCACTGAGTATGCTGTAAGTGCATTTTCCCCGCTGGCCGACCTACCGACTGAAGGGAAGATCAACCCTGAATATGGTGCCAACAGGCTGGGGGCTCAGATAAAACCAAAGGGAAGAGGAAGAAGGCAAATGCCACTCGCAAGCCTCACTCTTTGTGGACACATGCTTCTATCACTGCTGCCATGGCCTGTGGACATGCCGTCCCGGCTTCCTCAAGTCTTTCAACAGAGGATCAGAGCAGTGACTCTCCAGGGAGCTATCAGATCTTCACCTTCAAACTGGACCCTTTACATATACAGATCCCCCACATCTTGGACTGAACAGCCACCAGGTTCTCTGAATCTCCAACATGCAGCAAACAATAGCAACTGTGAGACTATTTTATTTATATATTATAATTACACATAAATAAATTGGTTATACTCCTCTATAACTGTGACTCGTACAATATATATACAAAATGAAAATTGTAAGAATATCAAAACGTGGGCTGGAGAGATGGCTCATTGGTTAAGAGCACTGACTGCTCTTCCACAGGACCTGGGTTCAATTCCCAGCACCTACATGGAGGCTCACACCTGTCTGTAACTCCAGTTCCAGGGGATCCCACACCCTCACACAGACATACATGCAGGAAAAACATCAATGCACATATAGTAAAAATAAATATTAAAAAAAATATATCAAAACGTTAATGATGAGCTTATCTTTTGGTAGAACTTTGGGCTATGTTTTATTTAACTTATCTTTTTTTATAAAGAACATATATTACTTTTTATTAAATTTATTATTCCTGTATGTGTATGTAAGTGGAGGGGGGCCATGTATGTGAGTGAAAACACACACACACACACACACACACACACACACACACACAAATTAAATAAAAAAATTTCCTTTAAATGCAAAGTCTTAGCATGAATAATCACAGTTCATACCCGGGCAATGCAGTAGTCCTTGGGATTCTCTTTTTCCAGACCATACTTCTCCAAAGACTCCGCTACAGCAAAGTCTGCAGAATCTGTAGTAGACAGCAGGATTGTCTTGTATGGAATATTGGGTTTTAAACTGTCTGCATATATTCTCAACGTCCCACCTGGAAAACATTTTTGTACATCTTTGAGTTCATCTTCATTTTAAGTCCCCAATCACTTATGAAAAGGCACTGAAACATCAACCACAGTGGTACATGTACATTCACTATCAACCTGGGCTGGCTTCTACTACAGGGAAATGGGAAGGAAGGGCTCCAGAGTCTGTCTGTGGTACAGTTCTCTTCTACTGCCCCCACCTTCCCCTGTTCTCAACTTGCTCAACCACCTGTACACTACAAGACCTATTTCCTCCACTTGTACTTTTTAAACTTTCATCTGAAGCAAAGTATCAGTTCCACTAAACAAACCAATATTTTAAAAGTGACTTAGGAACAAGAAGACCTCAGGTACTCAAGTCCAAAGACTTCCATGAGGGATTTGCCACCACGGTGGGGCTATTTCAATCCTAGGCACTACAAACTAAATGTTGTATGTGGGTATAAAGTCATTTAGGGACCTGGAAATAGGAAGGGTGATTGGGACTTCCTCAGGTGTGCTCTTGTTTGTGTGTTCCTTTCTTAGCTGAAATATACATATGCCACATTACTGTAATTTGACTCTTATAATCTCTTTTCTATTAATAACTCAAGATTAAGAAACCCTGAACGAAGCCAGGTATGGTGAAGTTAAGACACAAGCCTTAACTCCCAGCACACAGGAGGCAGAGGCAGATGGATCTGTGAGTTCAAGGCCATCTTGGTCTACATAATAAGTTCAGGATAGCCAGAGCTACACAGTGAGACCCTGTCTTAACAACAGCAACAGAATAAGAAAGAAGAATCCCTGAACCAAGGCAATGTATTTGCAAACTGCAGGACAGAAACACAAGAAATATAGAAAAGTAGAAAAATACAATGCCTACAAAACCCTGCTAACTCCTCAATAACTAAACCTGAAGATAAAGAAATGATTGAAATACTGGACATCAAAGGTCTATTGTAAAAATGATCAATAATTTCAAGAGGAAACAAATAGATGAAGGAAGGAAGGAAATCAATTCAGGACATAGGGGACAAAGATAGCAATATAAAACAGTGAGAGTGTCATGGGCTGGTGAGATGGCTCAGAGGTAGAGACACTTGCAAACCTAATGACCTCGTTCAAGTTCAATGCCCAGATTCTACAAGGTAGCAGGAGAGAAACAATTCCAGAGAACTGTCTTCTGATCTTCACATGTGTACTTGAGCATGTGTGCACTTGTACTCACATGTGCATATACAAAATCAAGTAAGTAATATTTAAAACAAATAGAGAATCAGCAACACAAGAGAAATTCAGCAAGGAAATAGTAATTTAAAAATCAACTCAACTAAATGAAATACATTAGGCACTTTTTGGATCAGCTACACTTTGAAGACATCATAGAATGTGAATATACCTCTTGTTTAAAAGTGTTTTAAAATGCTTTACAAGTTCAGGAGCAAAGCCTTTGTGATCTTGGATGCCTCATCAGCTTCCAAAACACAGCTAAGGATATGAAAGTTGCATCATTAAAACTCTGGGGGCAAGTCCTAGAAAAGTTACAGCCTCTATCACCATGCTCAGAGAAGCGGTGGTGCCCCTGCACGCTCTGTCTCCAGTCTCAAAGACTAGCACACAGCCATAGTAGGTTAGCTATCAGGGTACACTTTTCTCAGGGATTTATTAAAACAGACAAAACCAGGGCAGGAGGAATGGCTCAGTGGTTAAGAGCTCTTGCTGCTATTTTAGAGGACCCAAGTTCATTTCCCAGCAGCACATGGGCAACTCACAACTCTGGAGACCCTCAACTCCCTCTTTTGGCCTCTAGGCAGCAGCACACACTTGCACAAATATACACACAAACTATTATAAACCTTTCTTTAAAAAGCTGACAAAAATATTGAATTGTTGACTTCTTTAGTAAACTGCTACTTTCCTAATATTGAGTTTACTAGAGATTCTTGGGTGATATATATTAAAATGGTCTGATTTCAACCATTTCTTTGATAGGTAAGTTCTGCTTTGATTTTCTGCTTTTTCTCTTCCTTATACCAGGGTTTTTTTGTTTTTGTTTTTGTTTTTTTCCTTTGCTCATTCTCTTTCTGTTCTGTTCTGTTTTGCTCTGAGATGTGGTCATAGTCTGTAGCCCAGACTAGCCTGAAACTCAGTCTGTAGCCCAGGCTGACCTCCGATTTGTAGCAATCCTCCTTGCCTCAGGCTTCCAGGTGCCGGAATTATAGGCATGAGCCACTGTGTTGGAAAAACTTCTTGAACCAATGTATTTTTTGGACTTATACACACTAGAGGAAGTACTAATACTAAGTTACATGCTTAGTTCAAATACTTGAATCTTTAATAGACTATTTTCTTCACTATTTGCAACCTTATAGAAAAGTAACTGTTCTTAGCAAAGATCAGTTTTTGTTTTATTTTTGAGATACAGTCTAATTATGTAGCTAGGCTGGCCTCAAACAAACAACCCTCCTGCTTCAGTCTCCTGAAACTGAGAGTGTAAGTAACACACCACAATGCTGGTTGGCTTCTCTTAACAATGGCTTAAGTCTTTGTCTGACATACTTCTGCCCAATGGCTTTGCCACACATGGTGGTGATACCTCCCTACCACACAGATCACTCCTGTGCCCCATTCCTGTGTGACACTGCCAAGCAGTGATCCATCTAGTCACTGAGTCACCAGACTAAAGACATGGTAAAACTTGTCAGCACCTCATAGGACACACTTAAATGAAACCCATCTTCCACCCAAACCTCTATTCACTCTAGAGCCAATCAGAATCTATCCAAGTTTATTTTCAGTAAAAGCCAGTCTATTATAGATCCTGAAATATCTTCCTACCTCTCAGTATTCTTCAGCTTTCTCTTTATGGCCTTTCAATCTGGGCTAGGAGGTCAGATGTCTATACTGCATTGGGCGATGTAGTACCTCCATGATTGTGTTGTGTTTTAGGACCGTTCCCTCACAACCATCCTGCACTTTGCTTCCATGGTAATTTCTCCAAATCTGAAGCTGAGGCTAAATAGAAAAGTTGCCACATCCCAACCTTAAAACTCTCTGGAAGCTTATTAACAAAATATAAGGAATTTTTCCACCAAAGTGCTACCAATGACTACAGAAAATAAATAAGGGGCACAGGCCATCTGACATGCAATAGCTTATTCTCTTCTTGAAAATATCAGTGTTGTATTCAAGTCACTTGGTCACTAAGAATGTTTTATCCAGGGACTTCAAAGCTGCCATCTCAGTCACTTGTCTCTTTCGTGACTCACACACTTCTGAGCTCCCACCTGAATAGTCCTCAGGTGGAACCATGGTTTCATTTTCCAAAGTTCATTTAAGCAACAACGTTAGACTCCTTCCTTCAGGCTTGTTATGTAGTTAGCATGTATAAGTATCTCTCATGTTCCTTTTGTTACCAGTATCCTTCCTTGTTTTTCTCTGCCTCGCTAAATCTTTTTTTTTTTTTTTTTTTTTCCCGAGACAGGGTTTCTCTGTGTATGCCTAGAATTTGATCTGTAGACTAGGCTAGCCTCAAACTCAGAGATCTACCTGCCTTTACCTCTTGTGTGCTGGGATTAAAGGTGTGCACCACCACCCAGCTCTCTCTAGATACTGTTTCTTTTTCTGTACGTAAATTTTGGTGCATGACAGAGCAAGACTATACATTTAAACAAAGTCCTTTGCATCTCAAAAGTACCTTGCCAGAATAATTATGAAACAAAGAAGCCCCTTGTTCTCCTCGATTTTGTGTTTATTTCTGAGCAGATCTTAATATGTAGCCCAAGCTGACCCAAAACTGTGTCAGCCTCTGTTGTGGTTTGAATGTGAAATGTCCCAGGTGTTTGGACATTTGGTCACCAGCTGGCTGACACTGCTGTTTGGCAATGCTGCTGAACCTTTAGGAAAGTGGACTCTCACTGGAGGAAACTGGTCACTGAGGAAACTGGTCACTGGGGAAACTTTGAGGCTTCCTAGCCCAGCCCCACTTTCTGTTCATTCTTTGCTTTCTAAGCGCAGATGCAATAGGACCAGTCAGGCTGCTGATCATGCTATCCTGATGCTGCCATGTGCTCCTCACCATGGCAGACTGTAGACCCTTCAAGTTGCTTTCATCGAGGCATTTTATCACAGCAATAAGGAAGTAACTAGGATACTGCTAGGCTTATAGGTATGCACTCCCATAACTGGCTTGAAGTTTTTGTTTTTTCTTCTATAATCATTAACACTATTATAATTCCTATAAGTATCCAATTAAGATTCAGTTTCAAGGTACTGACGGCTGAAATAAGTATATAATGCTAAGGCAGCAAGAAAGCAAGAGAGCTACAGGGCCTACTTTCTTCCACAGCTCCGGGCTAGTGAAACCTTGCAGTCCAACATACTATACGGTCACGGGGCAGAAGCAGGTGACCTTGCATTGTAGGACACAGTCCATGGAGCCCACCCCCTGAATGAAGCTGAAAGGACTGAAAGAAAACAGACAATGGTACTGTCTCTGACCACAGGCATGAAGCCGTCTCTTCTGAACAGAAACTGCTACTGCACACATAGTAGATGACTGCTGTGACAACAGCCTGGAGAGGCAGGAAAATCCTTTCATTCAGACTTGGGTTTGAAAGAAAAAGTCCAGAGTGAAGTGATTTTTCTCAACACAGTGTTAAGAAGTCTGTAAAGAAATTCTATACATCCTATCACCAGAGTCTCCCCACTATCAAGTAAGCTAGCTCCGCAGTATTCTGAATAGCACTGTAGTGCTCAAGTACCAAGCACCTGGAAGGTCATGCTACGAGAGAAATACAGGGGATGACATCCGACGAAATTTTGAGGGGCTAAGGTGAGATTAATGATAAAGCCCTCTAATACAGTTATTTCTTTCTGAAACTCAAAATGCTTATCCTAATTTTTTTTAAAAAAAAGTGAAACTACTTTATAATGAATTCTTACTTTATAAGTAACAAGTATTTTCTTTGCTGGATACAATTTCCAGTTAGTTAAGTCAAAGTTTTATTCAAAACTATATAGAGCTTCTATATAGTTCAACTATTTCAACTCTTTTCATCCAATCTACTTCCTACAGAAACACTAAGCAACTGCAAGACACTATGGAGGAAACAAGGCAGGAAAACCCTGTGCTGCGCACAGCGGGCATTGCCATGTATGGCAACAGAAGCCACATTCCTCTAAATGTATTTTATTTGTATAGTGGCAAAACTCTAAAGAAAAGAAAACAGCTGGGCAGTGGCGGTGCACGCCTTTAATTCCAGCACTCAGGAGGCAGAGGCAGGTGGATCTCTGTGAGTTCAAGGCAGCCTGGTCTACAGATTGAGTCCCAGGATAGCCAGGGCTATACAAGAAACCCTGTCTAGGAGCCCCCATCCCCTAAGAGCCCCTACTCCCACCCCCAGGAAAAGAAAAAAGGAGAGAAAAAGGAAAGGAAAGAAAAGAAGCCCAAGTATAAACCAACATAGAATGTTGCCATATAAATAGGAGTTAACTATGTGTTAAAACAACAATCTGCCTTATGTCTTTGGAAGCAAACACATTATACATACATACACACAATTTCACAAAACTCTTAAAATAATCTCAGGATCATACTGCTAATCCTTTAAAACAAGAAAAGAAAAAGACAGGCAAGGTCTTACTACACAGCCCTGACTGGCCTGGAATTTGCTTTGTAGACCAAGCTGGCATTGAACTCACAGAAATCCACATGATCTACCGGGATCAAAGGAAGGGGGTACCACACCCGAACACTAAACTTATTTTTATTTTAACACTATTATTATTTATTAAGATTGTTGGCAAGCAGGAATATAATTGCAGAAGGCATTCCAGTTCTCTAAAATCACAACGATTTAAAGCAAGAAGGACCACTGGAGAAGTATCTCCAAGGCAAAAGAAGAGACACTTCCCCATGAAAGAAAGCCAGCTGAAACCAGACACCAACTGGCTCCAAGTATGAATCTCATAAACAGAAAGAAAACAGATGCAGTGGACTCCAAATTGAGGGGGAATCTTAAACTCAAATTTATGAGAAAGTTTTAAATATCCCCTGTCAACTTTAGAGGACACTAAAGTAAATATTCTTGCCGCACTAACAGCTTCAACTGCACCTGCAACTACATCCTAATCAAGGAAACAAAAAATAGAAGGGAAACAGTCATGAGCAGCAAAGGATGTCACCAAAATCTACAAGACAAAAAACCTAGTATGTTAGTTAGGGTTTCTATTGCTGCGATCAAGACCATAGAAAAGCAACTTGGGGAGGAAAGGATTTATGTCAGCTTACAGCTGTCCCATCAACTACTGAAGGGAAGTCATGGCAGGAACTCAAGAACAAAACCAAAGCAGAGACTACGGAGGATAACTGCTTACTGGCTTGCTCCTTCTGGCTTGCTCAGCCTGCTTTCTTATACAACCCAGGACCACCAGCCCAGTGGGGACATCCCACCAGCAAGCGAGGCCCTCCCACATCAATCATTAATCAAGACAAATACCCCAGAGACTCCCCTACAGGCCAATCTTATGGAGGCATTTTCTCAACTACGATTCCCTCTTCCCAGGTGTGTCCAGGTTTGTGTCAAGGTGACAAAACCAACCAGCACACCTAAGTTTTTAACAAACCAACAAAACACAAAGTAAACTAGAAAGGAATCCTAGAATGACAGACTTGAAAATATGTGACTCAGTCTTTTGACAGTGAGTGTGTGTGTGTGTGTGTGTGTGTGTGTGTGTGTATGTGTGTGTGTAAAAGAAAATATCAAAAGCAATCAGGAAAGTTTCAGCAATTACAGGAATAACTGTTATTCTATATGTGATAGTGGTACTGGAGTTGTATTTTATTATAAATCTTCACCCTTCATGAAAATATACTAAAATATTTATAGATGAACTAGTAAGTGTGCAATATGTTTCAAAATAGTACTTTGGGACTTAGAGGGCAATACATAGTGAAAGAGAAGAATATGAGTTAATAATTTTCAAAATTGTGGTAATTATCTTTCTTATATTTTGGATATGTTTAACATTTTCTGGGTTGGAGGGGGTGGGGGAGAAAAGCCATGCTGGTAAGTATATGTGACTAACACTTTCTCTAAGTGAAAAGAATTCTATGTAAGACATACATGGGACACATCTGCTACTTCACCTTTTTTAGTTTCAGAAATACATTTATAAAAAGTAAAACTGAATACAATGAATATGAAGAAAAACAACTCTCTCTGTACCCGAGTCAGGCCGCCCATCTGAGCTCCGAAACTCCTGCATCCTCTTTTCAAGCTTCTGCTGCCGCCGCCGTTTCATAACTACCTCAGGATTAGAAATTGTTCGAGTAAAGCTGGTTTCAGGCATGTCTTTGTAGACTTCAGCAGCCAGTCGAGAATTCTCACTGTAAGAAAAAATATCACCAATAATATTTTAAACTTTTTTTCCTCTTAGAAATATAAATATCACAATGGCAAATGTCATCTGTCTACATCTGTCCCCTTACAGGTCTGATGTTTCTAGTTACCATGTGCTAATTACAATGAGATTAAAAATACAGCTTCTCATGCGCTGAGCAGCACTTTAATCTCAGCACTTGGAAGGCAGAGCCTGGTGGATCTCTGTGAGTTCAAGGTCAGCCTGGTCTACAGAGCAAGTTTCTAGGATACGACCAAAACTACACAGAAAAACCCTGTCTCAAAAACCAAAAAATACACATACACACACACACACACACACACACACACACACACACACACAGCTTCTCAGCAAAGTGGTAGTGGCACACACCTTTAATCTCAGCACTTGGGAGGAGGCAAAGGCAAGCAGATCTCTGTGAGTTTGAAACCAGCCAGGTCTACAGAGTGAGTTCTAGGATAGCGAGAGCTACACAGAGAAACTGTCTCAAAACAACAAAACCAAACCAAACAAACCACACACAGTTTCTCTCAAATACAAACTTAGACTAAGAAATGTGTAATCAAACTTTGCAAGTTTACAACTCAACTGTCATGTACAAAGGAACAAGGCAAAAATAAAGATGTATAGAATATAAGTTTCGGTTTCTAGCAGCATTATGCTAAAACACAGCAAATGCATTACAGCACAACATTCTAGATATAAGAACCAATACTGGCCGGGCGGTGGTGGCGCACGCCTTTAATCCCAGCACTCGGGAGGCAGAGGCAGGCGAATCTCTGTGAGTTCAAGGCCAGCCTGGGCTACCAAGTGAGTTCCAGGAAAGGTGCAAAGCTACACAGAGAAACCCTGTCTCGAAAAACCAAAAAAAAAAAAAAAAAAAAAAGAACCAATACTGAAGAACCTTACTTAAAATTATAGTAAATCTTGAAGGATCTAAATTAAATAGCATGATGGGTTTGGGGGCGGGGGGTTGGTTGTTGTTGTTTTGTGGGTATTTGGGCGGGGGAAGAGGGGTTGGAGACAGGATTTCTTTGTGTAGCTCTGGCTGTCCTGAAACTCCCTTTGTAGACCAGGCTGGCCTCTGCCTCCTGAGTGAGGATGGGATTAAAGGCATGCACCATCAGTGCACCACCACCACCACCCAGCTGTGTGACTGTTTCTAACACCTAAAAGTTTCACCAGCATTTATTTTCCTGAAGTTAAACTTTCATAGGGATACTGCTCCAACAGTTTCTGCAAAGGAATCAACTGTACAAAGTGATGGGCAGAAATTGAATATAAGGTCTGATAAAAAAAAAAAAAGCCTAAATACTTGAATAAATTTTAACAATATCAACATAATTGTAATCAATATGTAATCATAAAATAATTTATTTCAAAATAAGTCACACTTTAAGCTATCAGTTAAATGATTTAATTCATCTGAAATAGTTCATTTTCTAAATTAAATAATGTACCTCTCATAAAATAAACCAATGAAAGAACAAGCCACACAGTGTCATATTTAAACTCTCCTTTACTAGGATGCTTTACATATAGGAGCAGTATATCCATGCACCTTTTTTCTCTTGCATAACTACACTAAATAAACCTACTCAATACTATTCACAATCAGCGACACAGGCGTCACCGCCTAAGAGGTTGCACTACAACCAGGCTTTTGAGATACAACAGGAACGTCCAAGGTGCATCCGAATTCAGAAAGGAAAATCTGCTCAGTTCCCTAGTCCTGCCAACTCTGGCCAGCTTTTATGAGCTAAATATGGAACCACAATTGCCTCTGGGACCAAAACCACAGAAGAGAGTTTCCAAGGACTGGCTGGAGACACAGGGACAACTGAATTTGGTGCTCTGCTCAGGAGAGACACTGTTAACTAGTGTCGGCCTAGAGTAAGTGTCTTCTGCACTTGAGATGGGCGCCTGCTGCACACGGAAGGACCTGACGTTCTGAAACAAGCCCGGCAGCCTCACTCAGCTTTGCCCTCGTTTACCCATAACTGAGTCAAGTCAGCTGTATTATACACACCCACCGTGACACAAATATTTCCAGAAAGACCGACCTGTCATCCCCTTGAGAAGGCCTTTCTTCCTTATCAGAGGTTTGCCTCAACGCCTCTTTTTCTCTCTTCTTTTTTTCCTTCTTTTCTTTCTTTGAGAGAGTTCTTTTGAAGTTCTGAATAACGCCTTCTTTGTCCTGCTTCTCGGGTCCATTACTCTGAGCCTTCTGGTAAAAGTAACATCATCAGCACACCGACCACCACCAGGAACCACAGTCGGCTCCTCAGGCTCTGCTGCTTCCTGCACCCCACGAGCCAGACAAGTCAACAAACTCACACAGTAAGAGGTGGGGAGCACGCTGCCACCTGACTGAGCTGACAGTGACATTGTAAAATCTTTCACAACCAAGGGAACTGTACACTTAAGATGTATTCATTTCGCCATATGTAAATTTCATCACAACTTAAGACTAATAAGAAAACAAAAATCCAAATTCACATAAAAAGTAAGGTGCAATTTAAAAAAAAGGAAATAGGGTACAAATCAGGAAATCTGACTTTTAATAAGTAAAACCCAAAAAAGTTATCATAAAGTAACCTGAGAGAAGGAATCTGATGGAAATGTCTTTCTGTATGCTTGAATATATGTTGCTCTGATTGGTTGGTAAATAAAGCTGTTTGGCCTATGCCATGAGAAGCAAGATGTAAAAGTGCTGGTAAGCCACAAGCCACGTGGCAAAGTATAGATTTATAGAAATGGGCTAATTAAGATTAAGAACTAGATAGCGAGAAGCCTGCCATGGCCATAGTTTAAAAATAGTATCAGCCTGTGTGTATTTATTTGGGTCTGAATAGCTGCTGGAGAGATTTGTCTGGTAAGAGAGATTTGTCCTGACCACAGGCCAGGCGAGACACAGGAAAACTTCCAGCTACAAATGGCACCCACACCTGGTGGCAAGAGTTTCCACATAAAACCTGAGAGAGCTGAAGAAGAGATTATAAATGTAGCTAAGAGCACCTTCCTAGTTCATGTCACTCATGGCGGGCCTAGGTACAGTGATGTACCTAGCTTTGGTGGGTTCATGGCATGCAGGCTGGAGCTACAGTGGTGGATTCCCTCCAAGTTACACAGAGGTTTCTGCAAGCTGTGCAACATGGTGCGTGGTGGATATAGCTTTTGCTAGTACAAAAAAAAAAAAAAAAAAAGAAAGAAAGAAAGAAGTTTCTGGGCTACACGTTGCTTTAATAGAGGCATAGACTCACTGCTTCCGAGAGTTAGTGGTACACATGGCACAGAGCTGGAGGTGAATTACCTCCACCATGTCGGAAAGCTGAAGTGGGCAGAGTCAGCAGTCAAGGCAGCCGCTTCAGTCCTAAAAATGCAGTTTAGCAGTTTAAAAATCTCTCCTGGTCAGAGAAGGATTATAGATTCACAATAAGGAATCTAGTGAAAATATGGAGGGAAAAAGTCTACTGAATAGGTATTTTCTATAACTGCAAAGAAATATATTAGCACTAGCTATATAAGTTGGTTTTCATGAACCAAAGTTGTACCTATTTTTGAAAAATGTCTGATTTATTTTCCATATCTTGTTTCTTGTTTATTAGTTGCTTATCTTAATTTGAATTTTCAACCTACAATCTCGCCTGTTAACATACAAAACTACATTGTTTTTAAGTAGTTTACTACGTAAAGAAGAAAAATAATAGTTATGGTATGGAGGAGGGGAAAAAAATCTACTTCATTAAAAAGTGAGTAAAGCCGGGCATTGGTGGCGCATGCCTTTAATCCCAGCACTCGGGAGGCAGAGGCAGGCGGATCTCTGTGAGTTCGAGGCCAGCCTGGGCTACCAAGTGAGCTCCAGGAAAGTCGCAAAGCTACACAGAGAAACCCTGTCTTGAAAAATCAAAAAAAAATAAAAATAAAAAAAGTGAGTAAAAAAAGAACATTATTATTATTATCCCATTTCATTCATAGACACTTATGACATTGTATTACATGCCAGTAAGGATCAGTGGCCAAGCTGAAATCAGGGTATAAAGCATGAACAGCAAAGCCATGGGACCCATTCTACTTTACACACATGTGCCACCAATAGCCACATGTGCCACAGCTAGCCACCAGAACCCAGTGATGAGGAAAGCCAAGAGCACATCTGTGTAGCCATCCATGATAGCACACAACATGGACACAGAAAATCCTTGCTGTTACACAGTAATAGTGTTTTCATAAGAGGAAAATTTAGAAGATAATTTCAACCTCTGTATTTGCTACCACTTGTTAATACCAAAATATTACATAAGATGCCACTCAATTCAGCACAGAACTATACACTTTCAAATTATATCCATTGAGTATGATCAGCTGTGCCCAGCTCCTGCCTCCAGGACTGCCACATCCAACTGTGTGTCAAAGCAAACCCTTTCTCCTTTAAGTTGCTTCTGTCAGGGTATCTTAGCTCAGCAACAGAAAAGCAACTGAGACAGTCTATTACACCACCCAAGGAAGTTTCCCGATTCCTAATCTTAAATATGTAGTATATGAAAATGCTTTAAATATGCCTTGGGAAGTTACATATCACAGTAGGTACCCAACATTTCCCTTGTCCCTTTTACTTCCTACAGAACAATTTTGATTCTTTCATTTGGAAGAAAGCTGAAAATGACAAGCTGGTCATCAGCTTTTCTCAAAAGCACACAGAACTCCTCTGGAACAGTGAGGAACGATGAGTGGGGTGACAGGCAGAAGAGGCTGCTTCTCTAGTGTGATCGAGGAGGTAAAGGACTCCAGGAAGGAGGGTGGAGAAAAGCTCCCATGGCAGAACATAAACCTTGTCCATGCTGCTGACCAAGCCATAGACTGCAGCTGGCATCAGACACAGGGATTGCTCCCACCTTGGCAGGAATGGCGTCATTCTCATTCTTAAGGACGAATCTCCCTTCCCGATCGTCTTTGTTCCAATTCAACTGCACAACTAGAGGTTTCTCATCAATGTCTAATCTTCTTTCTTCTTCAAAACATGAATGGAAAAGAAGAACAAGCCGTGGTCATTTCATGGCATGAGCACAGTATTTGCCATATGAGATACATTTAATTTATGCACATAAAGTACTTTAGTCCCTCTACTTGCTGATAGGTTGAAAAGTATTGTTTATAATTTTGTATCAGTTTTAATTAGTCCAGCACCTTGTTGCTACTGTTCTACCATGCTAGACACTGACCAGGTGAAATGTATTGTTAAGAATGTTAAATCGGTTTTAATTAGTTGGATATTTTCTTGCTAGTGAGTGTGTTTGTCACCACAGATCCAGTGCCAGACACTGACCAGGAAAAACCACTTCCTTTATTCTGATCTAACTGAGAAAACTAAAGAGATGCACATTTCTATATATCAAACTATTCCATATGCAATTAGAAAATAAGGAACTCATGTTAATGGTACATACAGCTCCATTATCAAGAAATGGCAATAGACCCATCACCTGTCTCAAGTGACAGATGCACTAGCCTTCCCTTTAATGAAATTGTCCTCCAATCTACACACACACACACACACACACACACACACACACACACACACACCCCATGACATGTGCCTCCTCGCTCATATTCCTCTAAGTTACCCCCCCAAAAATTCAGTGGTTCATCAAGCTGGACTTTGGTCTGCTGTTGATTCTCTTCCTGGGGTAAGTAAATATTTGTCATGTCTCCCCAGTAATAGTCTCACACAACTGCTAACGGTAAAACAAGTAGAAATTACAAAATATATAAGGAGACTTTCCTCAAGATGTCCTATTGTTCCCAAAGAATAATAAAAATGTGCTGTTAAGAGAATGCAAAAATATGATGGCAAGATCACTGACTTGACCTACATAATATTTAACTGGGTTATAAGTAATCAGGACATTATCATCCATCCCTGAGATTTCCTACAAAAGCATGTAGCACACAATACCATTGATATACAAGACACTCAGATATGTTGGGTGAATTTTTTAATAAAATGCTAATGGTACTTTTTTTTTTTTTTTTTTTTTGGTTTTTCGAGACAGGATTTCTCTGTGTAGCTTTGCACCTTTCCTGGAGCTCACTTGGTAGCCCAGGCTGGCCTCAAACTCACAGAGATCCACCTGCCTCTGCCTCCCGAGTGCTGGGATTAAAGGCGTGCGCCACCAACGCCCGGCTTAATGGTACTTATTTTAAAGAAACAATCATGCATAAAATACATTTATCATAATTTCTCATAAATGGTATGTGCAAGAACTTGAACATTTCTCAGACTTAAAAAAAGTTTGCCATCCTGTCAGCAGTCACTCTGTTGAGTGTGGGAATGAAAGAAAAGGAGATGAGCAGTAACCTTGGGACCTGATCATCACACGGCACAACTATTGACCCAGGTCAGGACACAGCCTCCACTGACCTCCACTGACATGCACTTCATAGAGGGAATACTTTGGAGAGGACAGCATGCGCATGTCAGGGCGGAACTTCTCTGCCAGTGTTTCAATCACATCCTGAGTGGTTGCTGTGCTAGATACCCGAATGCATTTTGTTGCGAAGTTTCCAGCAGCTTTATCTTGAAAATAAAATCTCATGACTCCATGAAACTCCAGATCCTACAAGAAAACAAAATATGTTATTAGAGAAGTTACTCTGAAAATATTCACTTTCTAGTAATAATAAATGAAAAAAACTATCCGTTAGTTTTTTTTTTTCCAAATGTTTATCACAAACATCTTAGAAGTTACAAAATGGATTTTTAGTACTCAAGTATGATTTTGGACAGTTCTCTAGAGCAGCATTTCTCAACCTATGGGGTCAAAGGACCCTTTCACAGGGGTCACCTAAGACCATCAGAAAACAAAGATGTTTACATTACAGTAGTAAAGTTACAGTTATGAAATAGCAACAAAAATAATTTTATGGTTGGGGGTCACCATAACATGAGGAACTGTATTAAAGATCAAAGATTAGGAAGGTCGAGAACTACTAGTCTAGAGTTTCTTTTTACCTTACCTGTCACATATAAAACAATGGCAGTAGAGCAGTGTTGTGGAATATTATTTTAAGATGTGTTGCATTTGCTTATACTGTGGAATATTTACTTAGTAATACAAAGATGTGCTACATTCTTTTATGTTGCATTTTATTTAACTCTGTGAAGCTGTATTACTTTGCCTGTCTAAAACACCTAATGGTCTAATAAAGAGCTGTACAGCCAATAGCAAGGCAGAAGAAAGGACAGGCAGGGCTGGCAGGCAGAGAGAATAAATAGAAGGAGAAATCTAAGAGAAAAAAAGGAGCAAGAGAACAAGGAGAGGAGGATGCTAGGGGCCAGCCACCCAGCCACCCAGCCACCCAGCCTCACAGCCAGCTATGGAGTACAAATGAAAGTAAGATATACAGAAGAAAAGGAAAAAGCCCAGAGACAAAAGGTAGTTGGGATAATTTAAGTTAAGAAAAGTTGGCAAGAAACAAGTCAAGCTAAGACCAGGCATTTATAATTAAGAATAAGCATCTGTGTGTGATTTTTTGGGGGCTGGGTGGCAGGCCCCCCAAAAGAGCCAAAGAGCAAAAACTAACCAACAACATTTTGGTATACCAACATGGGGCTCTTGAATTTCCAAAGGGCTTGAGAAGAGAAAGCTTAAAAAAATAAATAAAAAATAAAAAGGACACGGCTCTTTTAGGAGGTGCTGCTGTTCAGTCAGCAGGGCAGCACTAAATAAAAACGGCAAGCTAAGTAAAAACCACTTGTGGCAATACAGGTACCGGCTTCCACAGCTAGGAAGGTTGAATGCAGTTCCTGGTCACACACCTCCAACCTGGCTGCGAGTTTTAGGCTTGGCTTTCACAAACCCAGAGGTGGGCAGAACCAGTCACGAGAGCTGCTCAGAGGATCCGGGTGTAGCTTAGCAGTCTAAAGTTTGCTCCTGCTGTCAAAAAAGGCTAAAAGATACATGGCAAAAGAGGTCTAGATGGAATAAACCTCTAAACAGGTTCCAGTGTGTTTTACAATGTGCACAGGCTTAAGAAAGAAAGAAAAGGGGTATGGCCAGTCATAGAAATAGTTTAAATATAATAAAGTCTTTAAAGAGAGAAGAAAATAATAAAAGAGAATAATAATAGAGATGGGAAATACACAGGGAGTCTGGATCCTGTACGTTATTGTATTGCTTTTGATTTTTTGGTTGTTGAGAAGCAAACACCAGCTGCTAAGAGACCTGGAAGTGAAAGAGGAACTGATGACATAAACCAGCCTGTACACTTTAGGAAAGCCTTAACTTTAAAAAATTAGTCAAAAATACATTTGTCAAATGGAAATCAAAATGCTTTCGAGTTCTGTTCCCACAGGAGACAGGAGGCAGGAGGCAGGAGACGAGAGACTGTGGATTCCTTCAAGAATGAGATGGATCAGGTTTGATCAAGGGAGACGTCTTGACCTTTACAGGTGATATCTATCAGCAAAGATTACTGCTGGTCTTCCCAGGATATGGCCATTATCTCAAAAATTTCTCAGGGACCCTAAAGATACTTCCTCCATAGACAGCAGGAAGCAGTTTGGAGAACACAACACCTACATTCCCAAGAGGGGTGTGGGAGGCTTTTGGTTAATTAGTGGGTCATGGATGTTTGTTATATTTAGGGAAATATAGGAATACAGGATAAAAACACAATTATTAATCTCAGATATTTTGCATTGGCATGGATTTTGGTATATTGATACAAATTTAAAGTTAATTTTGTTACATTGTATATATGTTTCTACTCTTGTTTGGGGTATTGTGTTTATGCAGTTCATTTAAAAATGAAATTTATAAATAAGAAATGAGGTTAGTAATAAGTTTATAATAATCAAACTTGTAGTAACATTAGGTATGTTTTCTAGGTTAAATAAGTGTATTTTAGATAGATAAATGGTTTTAAAATACTTCAAAGACCTACAGAATATGGCATTTAAAATGTTTTGTTAACGAAGTTTTTCATGACACAGTGAGACACATCTGCTCCTGCAG
Organism: Peromyscus nudipes; assembly: GCA_902168325.1. Taxonomy (NCBI): domain Eukaryota; kingdom Metazoa; phylum Chordata; class Mammalia; order Rodentia; family Cricetidae; genus Peromyscus; species Peromyscus nudipes. The sequence continues at coordinate 37,478 of CABHPH010123764.1, forward strand.
CACCAATTTACTTAAGAGAAGATGATAGGCATTGAAGAAACTCCTTATGGAGTTTGGTTTCATTGTGGCAATGTTAGCCACTGGGTAAAGAAACTTCTCTTGCCTTTCACTACTGACAATGTGCTGTGCAGACTGGACATGCAGGATGCACAGGAAAAAGACTGCTGAACTTTGCCAAAACAAGGCAGGACAGTCCTTCAAATTTCCTACTTCACTAAAAAGTTTGTCAGATATTCTGGGCCTGTAAGCTGAAGGTGGATGCCACAAGATTGCAGAGGAACTTTTTGGGTGACTGTCCAGGAATCAAATGTCTCTGTTGTATTATATCCTTCTCGGTCTTTGATGGAGTTGGAAGACTAGATAGTTATAGTTGCAGCTTTCCTGAGTTATGATAGAAAGTAAATTAGGTGTAAAACTTTGGATTTGCCGGGTGGTGGTAGCACACGCCTTTAATCCCAGCACTCGGGAGGCAGAGGCAGGCGGATCTCTGTGAGTTCAAGGCCAGCCTGGTCTACAAAGTGAGTTCCAGGAAAGGCGCAAAGCTACACAGAGAAACCCTGTCTCGAAAAAAAAAAAAAACCTTTGGATTCACTAAGATAGAATAATGAACTATTTTCTCTGAATATGCTAACTACAAATGGACAGACTATTGTAAATGTAATTCTTACTTGATAATTGTTTTTGTTGTGTATAGTTTTACTATGTTAAAGTTAAAACCTTTTATTTTTATTTAGACAAAAGGGGGAAATTGTTGTGGAATATTATTTTAAGATGTGTTACATTTGTTTATGCTGTGGAACATTTGTTTAATGATGCAAAGATATGTTGCATTCTTTTATGCTGCATTTGTTTAACTCTGAAGCTGTGTTACTTTGCCTGTCTAACATACCTGACTGGTCTAATAAAGAGCAGAATGGCCAATAGCAAGGCAGGAGAAAGGATAGGAGGGGTTGGCAGGTACAGAGAATAAAAGAGGAAGAGAAATCTGGGAAGAGCAAGATCAAGGAACAAGAAAAGGAAGAGAGGAGGACATCATGGGCCAGCCACCCAGTAAGATACGGAGTAAGAAGTAATGAAAGATACACAAAAATAGAGAAAAGTAAAAGCCCAAAAATAAAAGATAGACAGGATAATTTAAGTTAAGAAAAGCTGGCTGAAAACAAGCCTAGCTAATGCTGGGCATTTATAAGTAAGGAAAAGTCTCCATGTGTGATTTATTTGGGAGCCAGGCCCCAAAAAGGGCAAAAACTACCAACTACAGAGCAGCTGGTATCAACAGCAACTGACATTTACTAAGTTCTCAGCCAGTGCCAGGCACAGCATGACATGCGTTGTTTGATTGTCTTTACAACCATGCTGTTTAACAGATACTATTACTAAACCGTACTTCAAAATCTCACCATTGAGCATATGATTGTACATGTCTGTAATCCTAGCACTTGGTTAAGGGGATGCAGGAGGATAAAGAGTTCAAGGCCACCCTGTATTTCAGTCTATCTCAAAGAGGAAAGAAAATGCCAGTTAACAGAATAAAAACCAAGATCCACTGGCCTGGAAGCCCATACCTGCCCAGCTCTGAGCTCTTAAAAATACCTGACATCTTCCTAATCCCAATGTTAGCATTTTAAATAAATGACATTTTAACTAATTTTCTATATGAATTATCATACTAAATAAATGTTTCAGATATATCTCAAATCTTATGAAGGAAAGCAATGGTGGAATTCCAGCCCAAGGAGTTTGGTTTCACATTCTCCTCTCAACTCTAAGGCGGGCTGAAGTTCATAGAACTACGAGCCTCCTTTGATTTTCTTGACAAATTCCAAAGGATAGGTCGCATCTGAGTGCAGGTCGCACCCATGTCTCTAGCAGGAATAAAGACTTAGCTGTGCTATTAGCACCACAGGTTCCTCTTTCTGCTCACTCTTTGCATCTAATTACTAAATCAGAAACCAGGTAGAGGTAAAGCAAAGTCTTCATTTATTTACTTAATGGGGTGGTACACACACCACTGTGCTCCAGTTGAGATAGGAGGACAACTTGTAGTAGTCAGCTCTCTCTTCCTACCATGCTCCAGACATGAAACTGTATCATCAGGTTCGGTGGCATGTAAAATACCTTTACATGCTGACTTTTATGCTTTGTGGGAGCTTTCCCTTCTCTCAGAAGCCAAATTCTCACTCAGTGACCAATAAACCTCTCCAGTTTTCCCAAATCCACAACCTTTTCTGCAGATATTAATGAATTAAAAATACTCAGTTAAGCCGGGCGTTGGTGGCGCACGCCTTTAATCCCAGCACTCGGGAGGCAGAGCCAGGTGGATCTCTGTGAGTTCGAGGCCAGCCTGGGCTACCAAGCGAGTTCCAGGAAAGGTGCAAAGCTACACAGAGAAACCCTGTCTCGAAAAACCAAAAAAAAAAAAACCTCAGTTAAAGAACAAAAAGCTGGGGCTGGAAAGATGGCTTAAAGGTTAAGAGGACTGGCTGCTCTTCCAGAGGTCCTGAGTTCTATTCCCAGCAACCACATGGTGGCTCACAACCATGTATAATGAGATCTGGTGCCCTCTTCTGGTGTGCAGGCAGACTACTGTATACATTTAAAAAAAAAAAAGAAAGAACGACAACAACAAAAAGCAGTACTTGAATGGTGTTAGCAAGTATATAAATATGGAATTAAAGCAAAACAAAGGAAAGCACTCAAGTATATTTCTAGTCCAGAATTTTCCAGGGCTTGTTCAGTCTTAGCCTATCAGGTATTCTTCCTAGTGTGTCAGTGGAAGACCAATGATACTAGGAATTCGGATACATACTGACAAGGCATACATCAGCCGTAGTCCCTTAGGGATTAAGCTAAGCATAAATATGTTCTACAGGCAAGAAGGTCACCAATTATGGAGTGAGAGCTGATGAAGCATAAGGAGTTAGCAAGTCTAAGTGGAACTATGTTAGTTGGACCTTTGCTCTGGGTCTTCCAGAAATTATAGCAACTGCCTCTTTGGTTTGGATCAAATAACAGAGCATAGATGACATGCCATTTAAATATTGCTGTATTAGTATGTTAACCTGGAAGTCTGTCAGAACACATGTGGATTAGGTATCTGAACTAGAATCTGAAAATGAGTGTTAGTAATATCAATACTTCCTAATGCCAGCCTCTGTATCAAATACTCTTACATGCTACTTTCTCAGCTCTTTCACCCTGTCCCTGCTTCAGACTTCCTCCTGACCCTCTAGCCCACTAGACTTATTTAAGTGTCTTCCACTTCAGATTCTGGTCTCTTCTCTACAGGTTTCTAAGACAACACAGTAAAAAAAAAAAAAAAAATTAAATAAATAAATAACATAATAAAATCGAGTTATATAAATTTAAGTTTCTATATGGGAGCCATATTTTCACCCCAAGTTTGCAAGATTTTCCCTACTGACAGCCTGAAGACATATTTATATCACATTGAACACTCTTTAAGTATCCGGAACACTTGCGCACCTGTCCTGAGTGCCCAAAGCTCTGACAGGTGTCACATCATAAAAGCAGGTAAATGTCCATAGTACTTAATCATTCTGCTACAAAGCAATTTTGTACCATTTCTAATAATGAAACAGTCCGATGCACCTGTCAAGAAGGCATCAGTTTCTCTGAGAACTCTCAAGTAATCCAAATCACCTGGTATTAAAGAACCAAAACCAAGAAAACAAAGCAAAACAAAAAACCACCCAGACACAGTGCCTGCTCCTGGCAGGCAGGGAAGGCATGCTCTCTAACATCCCCAGAATCACCAACTGTTTTTTAGATGGGAGCAGACACAGACAACTGCACTGTCCTCACAGTAAGTCTTATGTATCGTGTGCCCTTTACAGAAAAAGGAAACTCGGGTACAAATTTCTCTTACTAATGTGGTCAGCTACTACCCTTCCACAAAGTCATGATAAAAAGGGGGAAAGTAAACCTCCGCGAAGTGAGGAGGCACTGGTATCTTCACCCAGAGCCACACTCTTGGTCCTGCTGATCTTTGTAATCAAACAATTCTCCATGTCTTGTGAAGCTGAAATAAAATAGTCTATAAAAAACTTGGGCATGACTTCAATTAACACTACATAAGTGTTAATGGGTAATTTAGTTTCATGTTCCACAAGAAAAGCCATGTATACTTATAACCAGAATAATCCCTTAATAATTAAGATTAACATTCTGTTTAGTTACTCAGCCAATTCTATATCTGGCTGGTATGAATAAGTCTACCAAGTTTTATCAGACCTAAAAGTAATAAAATCAATTGCTGAGCCTAAAATTTGGGTTTATAGTGACTCAATGGACAAGCAGTAGTAATTATTGTAATTAATATACAGTAAAGAGCTTTCTAAATGTTGGGTATTAAGAATTGTACATTTAATTACCAACCTAAGAGTTGAGTTCTATCATCACCAGCATTAAGTGGGGGAAACAGAGGGTTAAGCACACTGGCCACAGAAAAACAGCTTCTGCCCCTGCTTCCATCTCAAGAGAATTACGATAGCAATTATGTTTCTTTGGCCTTACAGTAGGTATAAGAAAAGTCTGAGAAGAAATAAATGAATAGGAAAATAAGAAAAAAAAGACACCTAGAGCCCAGAAGCTATATACTCCAGTTTCCTTAATTAGTTAAAAAAAAATCCTAGTGTGTACAAGACCCTATTTCAATCCCTGCTAAGTACTGTGAAAACAAAGATATGGCCAGGCACGTTAGTACACTTCTGTAATCTCCGCACTGAAAAGACTGAGGCAGAAAAGGATTGCAATCTGAGTTGCACTTAGACTAGGTAATAAGTTCTAGGCCAGCCTGTACTAAACAGCAAGACTCTACTAAAAACAACCACCACTACTCAATAAACTTGGGGCAGGAGTGCGTATGTGTGAATGCTTTGCATGTCTGTGGAGGACAGAAGACAGGGGTGATTTCCTAAATAGCTCTGCACCCAGCTAGGTTGTAGTTAGTTGCAGGTTGTTAACTTCTAGGCTTCTATCATTTTATATATTAAGAAATTTTTTTCCAATATTCATTATTTAGTACTTCAGAAAGGAGGCAACTTTGGCTCACTTCAACAAGTGCTCTGCCTGTGATGGTTGGTTCATCTCAACTGGCAACTTAATGAGGTCTAGAACCGCCTAGGAGACAGGCCTCGGGGCATGTCTCTAAGGCTCCCTTCACCGCATTCACTGAGGTGGAAAGAAATTGTACAAGAAAGCACAGTAAATTCCATCACAACACAGGAACAGGGAGAAAGCTCATGCTTAAAACCCTAATGCGGGAGGCAGAGCCAGGCGGATGTCTGTGAGTTCAAGGCCAGCCTGGGCTACAGAGTGAGTTCCAGGAAAGGTGCTAAGCTACACAGAGAAACCCTGTCTCGAAAAACCAAAAAAAAAAAAAAAAAAAACCTAATGCAACTGAAGGAATGCTAAGAAATATACATAAAACTCCCATGGGCCAGGTGTGGCAGCTGGTAGGTAGCACATGGCTCAAATCCCAGCACACAGGAGACTCAGGCTAAGGTTTGGGCTACACAGTGAGTTCAAACCAGTCACAGCTACCAAGTGAGTACCTGTCCAAAATCGAACACACATCTCTCATGTCATAACACAACTAACAAAAAATTTCCAACTTGCATCACAAAAGTTCATGATTCAGAAAAAGATCAAAACCCAAATTTTTAAAAAAACTTCAAGAAGTTATCAAAATAGTGAATAAGCTCTTAAATGTACAAAACGATAAACTCATGGCAAAACCATCTCAAGATAATACAACGAACAGTAAGAGGCCTTTCCTCAACAACCCTAGCTGGTAAAAATCCAAAAGGTCTGACAACATATACTATTCATGGGACTAAAAAAAAAAAAAAAAGAGCATACCTAAGGGAGCAGACTGGCAGTATTTTGCAAAAATCACATACATTGGCACAATAATTCTGCTTTTGTGGTCCTACCACCAAGGATAAAATACAATACAAAACATGTTAACTGCCTGAGGCCCAAATGAACAGATTCCAGAATATGCATGTGTGGTGGTTTGAATGAAAATGGCCCCCACAGACTCATAGGGAGCAGCATTATTGGAGGTGTGGCCTTGTTGGACAAAGTGTGTCACAACAGGGTGGGGGTTGGGATTTCAGAAGCTCAAGCTTGGCCCAGTGTCACTCTCTCTTCCTGCTGCCTGCAGATCCAGACATAGTACTCTCGGCTCCTCCTGCACCATGTCTGTCTGCATGCTGCCATGTCTCCCCACCATGATGATAATGGACTGAACCTCTGAACTGTAAGCAGCCCCAGTTAAATGTTTTCCTTTATGAGAGCTGCCGTGGCCATGGTGTCTTCACAGCAACAGAAACCCTGACTGAGACAGCATGTAAGGAGACGAGATGCTGCCCCGAAGCAATGAGAAGGCTCTTATGGGCACTGGCAGAGTGCTGCTAAAGACAACGTGAGTACAAGGGCAAGAGCATGGCAGCAGGCCACCCGGGAGGAAGAAACCTCAGCTGAGGAACTGCCCAAATCGCCTGTTTTCCACTATGTTTGTGAGAGATTGTCGATGGGAGAGGGACCAGCACACTGTACCTGACACCATTCCTAGGCAGGTAGGTGTGAGAGAAATAAGAAAGTCAGCTGAGCTTAAGCCAATCCGCAAGCAATAAGCAACATTCCTCTATGGTTTTAGTTCCAGGTTCTTGCCTTGAGTTCCTGTCCGACTTCCCTCAGAGACGGACTGCAACCTACAAGTGTAGAGTGAAATAAAGCCTTCCCCAAGTTGGCTTTCAACGGTGCTTTAACATACCAACAGGAAGCAAATTACAACAACAAGCATCACAAAAATCTATTACAAAAAAAGGAGGCACCAAATACAACATCCATTTGACTACCTTTCAAAAAAAAAAATCCATAAGAAGATGAACCAAAATGCATTCCTCAATAGGGAGAAGCACACTTTCTTGTCTTCTTTTCTCTTTTCAGCTTTTTGAGACAAGATTTCTCTGTGTAACAGCCCTGGCTGTTCTAGAACTCACTATGTAGCCCAGGCTGGTCTCAAACTCACAGAGATCCACCTACCTCTGCCTCCCAGGTGCTGGGATTAGAGGCGTGCGCCACCATACCCAGCAGCATATTTTCTAATCATACTTTATTACATGGTTCTTTTTTGGAACTATGAAATTATTTTTTAATTAAACTTAAAATATAAACACTAAAAAGATTCAATATGAAATGAATCTATATAATAAACTAATCACATTATCACACAGAAAATAATGTCTAAGTGATTTTAGAAAACAAAGTTTTGTCCCAGACAGTGGTGGCGTATGCCCTAAATCACAGCACTCAGGAGGCAGAAGCAGGTGGATCTTTTTGAGTTCAAGGCCAGCCTGATCTACAGAGTAGGTTCCAGGACAGCCAGGGCTACACAGAGAAACCTTGTCTCGAAAAAA
>CABHPH010123765.1:0-48719 GCA_902168325.1 Peromyscus nudipes
AAAAAATAATGATAGTATTTAGGAGCATCATTTATAATTCAACTGAAGAAGGTACAATGATCAGGAGTTAATGTTTGAGAGATTTGAATTTGATTCAGTAGGAGGATAGCAAGTATTTTCAATGTACAGAGTATTCTTTGGGTTTAAGCAGCCTTTCCTAACTATTCTCACGAGTTTATTTGAAATATTTTTGAGTCCAAATGCACCAATAAATTATTAATTAAATTCTTTTTACTAAAACTAAGATCAATATTATATATATATATATGTGTGTGTATATATATATATATATGAAAGCCAAGTTTTCTCTGTAAACCACACACAACTGCTAATAAAGTGAATATTTCTGAATACTGCAATCTTAAAGTACATTGAATTTAGCACAGAAATTTTAGTTGTTCAACATTGAAAGGTTAGTATTTATAAACGAAATATATAAATAACATGTGCTTTGTGAGCTAAGGGAAATCACTGGATGAGGAACTTAAACTTGAGTTGTTTATGGCTCCCACACTACTTTTTATTACCCAAGTTAGATAAAGATTATCTGCGTGGGTACAGTATTTTTGCTGAATTTAGAAATAGCCTTAGAATTCTTCCAGACATGGTACTTCAAGCATTCACATTCATAGTGACCTCTGATTTGAATCTGTCCTTGAACTATATTGTGGATTGTTTTCCTTATCAGTGAATGAGAGCGGTTTAGGATGGTTATGTTCCTTATGCAGAAAAAGCAGACAATCAGTCAAGGTACCACTGCCACACACTCTATGCCAAGCTCTGGACTCCTTAGTTGAGTGTTTTATATTGAATAGTGATTTTAGGAAGCCTATGCTCTTTGATGGAGCTCTCAGATACTCTTTTCTTACAAACATTTCCATCAATGCACTTCAAGTGGCAGAGTACCACTCCATCCACATGGCTCTATAACTTCACTTACAACCACGGGTTTCCTATGTCTAATATGGTCTGATCTATTTCTACAGAGAAAAATGTCTACTTCCACGTGTTTGATTACAACATTAAACAATGAAGAGTAGTACTAGAATGCTTTGGTGAAAACACTGAATGGACCTTGGCTTGGTATCAATGCTCAGCTTCAAATAGAGAAAGCAAATGATGCTGCACCTGAAGCAGAACTGAAATAAGACCTATTACTATGAAAGAAAGGAATGACTTTCATTTTTAGAAAGAAAATTTCTTTGAAAATATGAATCTCTTTGCACACCATGTATACTATTAAGGTGTTTTGCTATGGGATGGTCTGTATGTCGAATTGCTCTGATTGGTCAATAAATAAAACACTGATTGGCCAGTGGCCAGGCGGGAAGTATAGGCAGGACTAACAGAGAAGAGAATTCTGGGAAGTGGAAGACTGAAACAGCTTGTGAAGATGCCAGTAAGCCACAAGCCATGTGGCAAGGTATAGATTCATAGAAATGGATTAATTTAAGATGTAAGAACTAGATAGCTAGAAGCCTGAGCCATTAGGCCAAACAGTTTAAACAATATAAGTCTCTGTGTTTATTTGGTTGGGTCTGAGCTGCTGTGGGACTGGCGGGTAACAGATTTGTCCTGACTGTGGGCCAGGCAGGAAAACTCTAGCTACAAATGGCACCCAACGTGTTGGCAAGAGTTTCCACCTAAAACCTGAATAAAAAAGATTCTAAAACGGAGCTAAAAACAGTTCCTAATTGTCTCTTTCAAGTTAGCGGCAGCCTGTGTGTTTGAGCTACTATGGAGGGTTCCTGGCATGTGTGCTCAACCTGCAGTATGGCGGGAATGAGGCCTCTGCAAGTGGCACATTAAGCTGCATCATGGATTTAGCCTTTGCTGGTACAAAACAAAAAGAAGTTTCTGAGCTACACACTGCTTTGATAGAAGCATAGACCCACTATTTCTGAGAGTTGATGATTCCCAGAGCTGGCAGAAAACGTATCACTGCCATGTTGGGAAGCTGAAGTGGGCAGAGCTAGCAGCCACAGCGCCGTTTCAGTCTTAGAATGCTCCAGTTTAAAGCAATAGGTTCAAAGTAATATAAAAAATAAGCCACATAAAGATGGCTACCATACAGAGAATCTGGATTATGTTCTCTTTGATATTTGTAACTGAAGAAAAACATTTGATTGCAAAATCTGTTGAGTTATGCCAAAATGTCTATTTTAGAGGTACCTTGACTTCAAAATTTGGATGTAAGGATATGTTGCTTTGGAAAGGAGTCTCTGCTTTTGTTTCCACAGAAAGCCAGAGGCTATGGATTTATTCCAGATTAAGATACATCAGGTTTGACCAGCCAAGACCCCCTGAAAGGTCTCCGATGACACCATGGCCCAGATGATCCAACATCCAGAATTGTTTGAAGACAACTGGCTCAGACAATACAGCCTCATGGACTACTCCATAATCCTAAAATTTTCTTGGTGTTCCCATAAGATACAGCACCTCCCCACCCAGCAGGAAGTAGTAAGAGAAGCTACTCCCAAATTCCCAAATATAACAAGCTGCCTTTGGAGATGTGTAAAAGTTAAAACCTTCCTTTAAAAAAAAAAAAAGAAGAAAAGGGGAAGTGCTGTGGGATGGTCTGTATGTCAAATTGCTCTGATTGGTCAATAAATAAAACACTGATTGGCCAGTGACCAGGCAGGAAGTATAGGCGGGCTAACAGAGAAGAGAATTCTGGGAAGTGGAAGGCTGAGGCAGAGAGACACTGCCAGCCTCCGCCATGACAAGCAGCATGTGAAGATGCCGGTAAGCCACGAGCCATGTGGCAAGGTATAGATTTACAGAAATGGATTAATTTATGTAAGAACTAGATAGCTAGAAGCCTGAGCAATTAGGCCAAACAGTTTAAACAATATAAGTCTCTGTGTTTACTTGGTTGGGTCTGAGCGGCTGTGGGACTGGCGGGTGACAGATTTGTCCTGACTGTGGGCCAGGCAGGAAAACTCTAGCTACAGTGTTTTCCTTGGTATTATTCTGGAGCCAGATTTGCATACATCAAAAGGAATCCCTGTGTTAAAGTTACCAGTATCCAATGTGTCAATTACAGACATCTGTCTTGCAAACAATTCATTCCCAAATAAAAATACCATTTGTTACTGCTACAAATCAAAAATATATTTCAGTAGGGGAATGTCTCTCTTTATTAGAGCACATGCTTAGCATTTCAGAGACTTAGGTTCCAATCCCCATACTGGAGAAAAATTCAGCTAACACATCTAAAGTAGGAGACTCATATGGGATTTTGTTGACAAAATGGGAAAATAAAAGTATCAACAACAAGATACAAAATCACATGTAATACAATGTAGTTGAATATGTGCCTGACAGTTTTCTATGTCTTTTGCTACTATCTGCATCATAAGGGAATGTCATACCCATATTACTAGTTAGGAATAATTAATCACGATCCTAGATATAGTTTCCACTAAATCATTTTCGTACCACTGTCCAGTTTAAAACACTTTAAGTGGAACACTTGAATGTCTGTGGATATCCATGTGCTCCTTTCTAATGAGCATGACTAAGAATTCTAGATTAGACATAGCATTGGAAAGTAACACATTAGTACTGTGCCAATCTGACTTTTCTTACTCATTTTTGTTCTTCCCAGTTTTATTGAATGGCTATCCCATCTTCTCAATTACTATAGTTAGGAGCCCAAGCATATATTCGACTTCTTCCATTCCATAGTGAGTTCATTAATAAGTCCTATTATCTGTCTTATATAATACACGCTATTTCTGGCCATCTGTCTCAACTTCACTATTTTTTCTCCTCCCTAGTGCTTTATCATGTCTCACTTAGAAGTCAACATTGAACTGAATAGAGAGTTTTCTGAGTTTTTGTTTTGTTTGGTTTGTTTCTTCTTCTTGCTCTACTCCTCTATCCCAATAGACTCCCCATATAGTGGTTAATGTGATTTTTGTAAAGAGACTAAAATAATGTCGGTCCAAGCCTAAAAGCCTTCTAATAACAATTTACATTGTGTGCTTAAAATAAATATGAATCACTGTATAAGACCTACAAATTTCTGGATCCAGTGTTGTGCGACTTTCTTGGGGAAATAGTAATGAATGCCAACTCACCCAAATTAGGGAACAAAAGACAAAAGTCTCCAAATTGTTGAATCGATGAGTTTATTATGGTTATTATATAATCATGGGTGAGAGGTTATTTACAAATGCATACATGACTCAAAGCTACCACCAAAAGTACACACAGCTCATGAAATCTGTATTCCTAGAACTCCTATATGAACTGTAGCCTATACTATAGGCAAGAGAGTCTCCCAAGGGTGGCTTACTGATTGGACAGTCTCAAGCCCATTAGTCTTTTAGCTGCTTATATAACGTTGGAGAAGAAGGGGACTTGCAAATCTTGTCTAATTCAGGGACATCCTGAAATTTTTAAGTTGTTTACCTCCAAGTCTTCAAGAGCTTTCCTTACAGTGTAGACTAATTGAATTCAGAGTAAATTACTATACAGCACTGCACATTTTTCAAGTCTCAGAATATTTTTCCTTACACTTAATATTCTTCCCCAGGCCTTTTCAATTCTTTCAACACACTGTCTTCTACAAACAATACAGAATTGTGTATTTTTTTGCTTACCTCACATTCTCCTATTTTATTCATTATAGGACACAAACCTGGGGAATGGTTCTGCCCACTTCTAGGTTGTGTCTTCCAAATCAAATAAAGTACTCAAGATAATCCCCAAGGCCATGACCATAGGTCAACTTTATTTATAAAATACTTCACTGAATTTCTCTTCCAAATTGTTTCTAGATTTTAACAAGCTAATAAAATAACCATCATAGACACAACTAATAAATTCTTTCCATTCCCTTTATTAATCAAGATGAAATTACCTGTCATTTCTCTGGATTTCATGGAACCTACCAAGTAGCTACTGATAATATTCACGTTTCCATAGACCTTCACAAAATGAGTAACACATCTTGGCGATGCTGGCATAGCTTTGTCTCTGTAGGACAGTGTATATTTCCTACAACTTGTAGTTTTCCTTTGGGGACTTACTACATGCCAGGAAGAAGTAAGGTAGAGATATGGTACTACATTACAACCTAGCAAACAATTTGTGTATTGTCAATGTTTTCCACAGCCAAAAACTAAGTAAGGCTCATGGCTAAAATGTGTCCCATTCACTGAACTGATAAGTAGCCAAGGCTCTATTGAATGCCATGCCCAAGCATAAAAGTTGTACTCGTTAACTCTAATCATATTATCTCTGCCCTGTGTGATCTGCTTACGTTGACTATTATTTCTGGAATTCACTGAATGAAAAGAGTGGGGTTGTGATCCCTCAAAGGAAAGGTCCATGTAGTAGGATACTTGACTGTGCCGCTAGGCTGCTCCATTCTGCCTTTAGATTCTAAATGAACTTGGCAATTGCTGCGTTGGTTCAGCTGATGCTTTGACATAGACTACCAAAATTATAGTCTGTTTTCTACTAAGGACGTGGGCTGATAAGAATCAGGGAGGTTGTTTTATACTTAATACCTCAAGAGCAATAATGATGTCCACAATATTGTGCGGGAATGGTCATGGGGGACACCAGAGACTCCTGAGAAGAGCTGTCCTGATAATCTCACCTCACAATGTACATTTCAGGCCCCCCGTCAAAGCAGATAAATGGCTAGTTGAGAAGAAAAGGCAAGGGAATGGTTTAGAAATGGCACTGAATTATTTATTTATTTATTTGGCTACTCACATGTATTCAACTCCTATGTTTTCATAACATATACTTGATATGATAAAGACAACCAAAAGAGAAGCAGAAAAATTCTCTACTAGGATGGCAATAGCAAAAGCTTGCATAACGAGTGAAACATGACGTAGACATATTCATGTTCAAGAGCTTTGCTGTTGAATTTGAATGCTGCTCTGCTTCTACTTCAGAGCTGTGATTCGTAATCTCTCTGTGCAAGGTGTCTAAATAAAATAAAGATTAGAATACAACACCTGCATCAGGTTATCCTGATAGATCTATGAGAAAACATTTGTAACATTCTTTTACAAAGAAGAGAAGAGAAGAGAAGAGAAGAGAAGAGAAGAAAAGAGAAGAGAAGAGAGGTACAAGTCAGAAGTCCACTGAAAGTGAGTGAGATGGGATCAGCTCCTTATATACTGAATGTGATCACATAATGGCTGAGATGGTGACATATTAGATAGGAGGGACAGGAGTCAGGCCAGATGTAGCTTAGGAGGGTAAAAAGGAAATGAGGATGTTACGTGATTAATAAAGGAAATTTTAAGCCAGAACATATGATGGTTTTAATTTCAAGCTTCCAAGATTACTGTGAACACAATGTCGAAGGTACATTTTGCTGAGGGGAGTTGTCCAATTACTGAGCTACAGAATTAATACAGGCAAGAAATGCAAGAGCCCGAAATAAGGAACTATTACACAAAAGCAGATTTGGGGAAAATACTACAGAAAGACCATTTTGTGGGTAATGGTTAAATCAGTGGTAGATTAATTTGAGTAATAGTATTGACATCAGTAGCAAAGAGATACAATCAGGATGGGTATAAATCTTTCATGATCAAAAGGAGTGCTCCAAATTAAGTCACTACTTATTCATTTGATGTGTGGAAGAGAAGTTAAGTGAATGCTTTTTGGTTAAATACATGAGCCAAAGCAAAGCATAGGTCATCAGTCCTGGTTCCCAAATAAAAAAATAGGATCTTAAAGAATTTCAAATGGCAATTTAAAAACATAGGGATGTTGAGTGACAGAGAAGAGACACAGGTCTTTCTTCAAATTACAGAATACCTGCTGATTACATTTACAGTCTTAGCTCTTGTCACTCACCTATGTGAACTCAGATGTTCTTTTTAAGGAAATGAGGATGCAACTTCTCAAAGCATGCTGGGAAGAGATTGCCTATGACATTCTAGTCATTTTTCGCACAAATTATTCATCAACTGTCACAAAATGGTGCTTTCAAGAAGGCTCAGAATCTAACTTTAACAATTTTACACAAAAAGAATATGCTAATCAATCAATCAATCTACCATAAACAAGCACTGAGGACAACTCTGACTACCTGATAACAGTAACGTGATAGTAATAAAGGCTATAAAGTGGTGGTGACCATTTGAATTATCCACAGCAAATCAGGCTTGAATTTGAATTTAAGCCCTAATGCTTACTTTGATACCACAAACAAGTCACATAATATGTTAATATACCAGTAATATCTGTAAACAGGATTAATAGCTGCTCTAAGGCACAGGGGTTGTGAGATGAAATGAGATGATATGGTCCTAGTGTCTTGCTCAGCTATGGTAGACAGAAGGATATAATTGTAGTAAAAACAAGTAATATTCCTCAATTTTATATATATTCTCCAAATATGAGTGACTCAAATGCTAGTATCATTAAATTTGCCTTATTATGAAAATACTCATAGTGGCAGTCTCCACAGTTTTCTGTATATTTTTAATTGAATTTGATTTATTTGTAGAGTACATTAAGCCAGTCTTAATCCTCTCATGAGGATAATGCCACAGAGCTATGTCTGACTAATCTCAAGCCTAGACTGAAAAAAGTGGATCTGAAAAATAGCTTCCTGATTTATTCCCATGGCACCGATTCTGTTTGTAACGTAACAATTGCACCACTAAATTTTACAGTATTTCCAAAGGTCGCTGGTAATGTTTCAGCCTTTTCATGAATCAGTCTTCTGCATTCGCAGTTTGTGGGATTTCACCATCATACTTTAAAAAAAAACAACTAAGTGAAATAAACATTCAAGTCTCGGTGTGTATTTTATTTTGAAATGACTATTTGCATAATAATGTTTTTATATGGAAATTGAGTCTCTGGCTGCACATAAACAGATCTTTTAATGGGGCTCACTGAAACACAGCAGCCTTTAATATCAAACTATGTACCCTCAATGTTTATGAATGTTTGTTTATGAAGGTCAGTCCCCATTCTAACATTTAGCAACTTTAAAATCAGTCCTACTCAGTTTTATTTCACTAATTGGCTACTGATCTCTTATAAAAATTAATTCAGAAGACAGTAATTACTGATAGAATTTTAACTTAGTGAACCTGGCTGTCTGGTGGAATCAGGTGGGCAAACCAACAAGCACATGCAAGGAGGTGTTGTTCTCTGCTTCAGTCAAAGGCAGGGAAGGGATTCCTTCCATCTGATCTTGGAGACAGTGAGATATGTAACCTAAGGAACGATGCACTCACCAGTGTTAATATCTAGTCCATGTCAGCCACTACATTAGGCATCAGGTAGTGATGGTAGTCCCCAGTCTGGCTGGCAATACAGAATGGCAAATAGGTGATAGCAGACTAATGTGCTAGGAGTCTCATCACACTAGAAGTGGTTTGGGGTATTCCTCAAGATGTTGTGTCCAATTTCAAGGACTAAAGTATGGGAAAACCTCTTGGGCTGAAGTCATAGCCACAGTTAAAAATGTGAAGACACACAATTCTTTTACCTCAAAAATGTAAGGGTGGGTCTTCTCTCAGGCAGGAGGAATTTTATCTCCACATGATCAGAATAGATACAATTCTTTCTTTTATTAGAGAACTACAAGCACATCAATGTGGCTGGATAGGAAAAAGCAAAAGATGATGTGTCAAGGTTAAACCAGAACAATGGAAAGGGGTCTCACAGACTGTGTCAAACAGCCCAACTATTGTTTTACAGAGGAGAGAAGAAAACAGCTTTCATTATAGTGAAGAAGACTTGAAAATGGCTAAGAAAGGAATGAAATGTCCATGAGTTGCTTTAACAATCCAAGTAAAACACATTTTTTTTGTTTTTTGTTTTTCTAACAAAGAGATAAAATGTCTGGATTTGAGAATTTGTGTTAGACAGGGTTTGATGACTAAGTAAGTAAAATACAAAAGAGCACCAAGGACTTTAGTTGCCTGAGTAAATCCAAAAAGTCCATGTGGAGGTCTTTTGATACCTCTGCCTTCTCATTCTTGTTATATTGGCCTTGGTGGATATGGTCATAAATACTAGAAATTTGTAAGACAGAAACAAGAAGTAGATATAGTTCTAAAGCTGGGGATATAGAAAGAGGCAAGAAAGAACTAGACTGCAAAGAATCCTGACTTAAATGTCTTAATTCCATCTGCTTGCTTTCTAGATCTTGAGCAAAACTCATTTGGGGTTATCATGTTGAAAGCCATTTGATATTAAATCAGGTCTATCCATAATGGAGTATGGGATGAGTGCTTCCCAAATTCTACCTCAATAGTTTAGCTTAGTCATTAGGCAATATTATAGGTCCAGAGACTTCCCATGCTCTAAGCGATCTTAAACACCATCTAGGGCAGTAGGCCATAGTATTTTAAGTTATGTACTCTGTTGAAACAATTCATACAGAAATGACAAGATTGGAAAAGAATGAAACTGGAGCTGTTGGCTTTGAAGAAAACATGGACCTAGCCTGCTAGAGAACAGAACTCTATTCTCTGTTCCAATTTCTTTTCTGTTGCTGTGATAAAATACCCTGGCAAACAGCAATTTAGGGGATAAAGAGTCCCATTTAGCCTATAGTTTTAGGTTATAGTCCTTCATTGTGGAGAAATCAAGGAACTTCTAGCAGCTAGAAACATCCTATCTATGGTCAAGAACAGAAGAAATGAATGTGCCCATTCTCACTTGTTTACTTGCTTGGCAAATGTTCTTTCTCTACTTTCATAGACATGATCACAGGCCAAAGCCCATGTAAGCAGCCCCTCCCTGAAGTGCTCTCTCTCTCTCTCTCTCTCTCTCTCTCTGATTCTAAATTATGTTAACTTGACAATTAAAGCTAACCATTTTGTCTCCTGAGGGAACTGAATCCGTACTGATGGGGGCTAATCATCACATTTAATATATGAAATATGAGGCATGTGGAAGGGGTTTCTTAGGTGCCATTCACCAATACAAGAGTCTATTGTTTAATTTTCTGCAGCAGCTGCAGACAGTTTAAGATCATAGACATTCCAAGATGGCCTAGAGACCCTCAGATTGAAAAGAGCAGATTTTTCTTTCTAGATGTTGATCTTGCAATCTGGACAAATTAAATACTGTTGGTAGTTAGCCAAAGTAATTGACAACCATTTTGAGACATGGCATTTCAAAGAGTGGCATTAGTCATATAATAGACGCATCCACTCCATTGTCAAGTATTGTTTATTATTCTTGGGCTACCAGTACTTATAAATGCTTCTTGGAAACAATCTCACTAACATTGTTCAAAAGACTGAAGGAGCCAAAAGGAGAGGGCTCCAGGGACCTGCCTATCATGCTGGGGAGGAGAATTTGAAAAGGTAGTGGTGTTCTTGGCTTCACAATCACTGCCAGCTGTTTTTGAGCAGTGTCTCCTGAAGCTTTGGATCAATGGGAAAAAATGAAATCCTTCTGCAAGGGAAGCAGTAGGGTGCTAAAATGCTCATGATGAAAGGAAGTAGGACAGAGACTACTGGTGAAAATAGGAAGGGGCAAGCATTATCAAGTGGTTTGGCGGTAATTTGTTGTGAATGGGAAAGCAAATTGTTAGCAATCATAAAAGCTCTGAGAATAGGGTAAAGTAGAGAGGGAAAACCATTAGAAGCATTCACAAAGAGTGTTTATGCCCTTTCTTCTCCAACACCTCATATATTTTATTTATTTTGCACATTTTCAAAGAGCCATCATTACTTGGGAACAGTACAATGTGAAGACTGCCTTCTTCTTAGGTAAATAGCATTATTACTTGAGGTGAATACATGGCCAGTAGTTTATCTCATGCAACTTTACAATATTCAGGTACAGACTAAAAGCTCGATCTCTAGATTCCACCCTCTGCTAGTTATTTTTTAATATCGTCTCTACCTTTTTTTCAAAGAGTCTATCTCAGGACAGTCATAGTGTTTTCCCAAAAGAATTGTTGAAAAGACTTAGAATCATAATGTGAAAACATGTAATGTTTTATGAGTTGGTCATTAGTATTTATTCCTGTATAGAAACAATAATAAGTCATGACACTAGCTAATGTTTATAAAGTGTTTGCTGTAAGCCTGACACCTTCTGAATATTTTAGCTGTATATATTCATGGAAAATTATTAGGTAGAATTTTTATGAACTATGCTTTACAGGTGAGGAAATACAACAGTAAAACTCAGGCCTGAGAATATTCATCACCATCCTTTACTACTTTTCAAATATGAATTTTGAATTCACCTTTCCAGGTTTTTCACACAGCCTACATCATCATATAGAGCAATTAAGAAAATGGATGCACTTTACAAAAAAAGGCTAAGGAGAAAACAGGTGAATTCAGACAAGCCATGCAGATTCAACTCAGCCAGACAATTCATACCTTCTTATGCCATGACACTTTTCCCATTATATTTCATTTTAGTGCTATTATTTTACTCTGTGGCTGGTACATATAAATATTTTATACAGTCCCTTTTCCTCCTGCTAGTAGGATGATGCAGAGTAGATATGCTAATAGAACTTTAAGGTCTTCTGATTTTTCCTTTTAGAGTCAGTTGACAGTTATCTGAAAGACAGCTTTTGTGAGACTTAGCATATTTTTCCATCTATATGTCCGTAATAGTATTATCTTAGTTCAGATGAAGAATTTTACTGCTAATAGGTTTATTCACAACATAGCTAGAATAAAGTATTTCATTGTGTTATTGCCAAGGACAATAAAGGCAATTCTTAAGTTACTTCTTTATTGTCAATATTTTTGCCTCTATCTGTTGTTATCCTTAACTATCACTGATAGCACATGAATACTGGAACATAATTAAATAAACACTTTCTTTGTGAAATTAACCTCTTTTTTAAGAAGCACCCCCTGAATCCTATGACGTAAGTGCCAATGTTGCTACATGCCCATAGCATCACTTATTGTATGTTAATGAGACCACTTAGAGACCTCCAACATTCTGATTAATATTATTACTAACCGTTGATGGATTAGGATCAAGTGGATGGTATGTTTGGAGGAGGAAACACGATGGCATAGGCAATTGCTACTGGATGATTTCCTGCAGCAAGTCTGAATGCCTTCCTGCATTCCTCCCTGGATTCCATTTCCTTGAAAGTCATATCCATTCAACTAAGCACTCAAACTTTTTAACACTGATGGTGAGAGAAATGATGCCCAATAGGGAAAAGAAGAGAAAGAGATTTGAATCTCTACTGAACTCGATCATGACACTATTCCACAATCTATGGATATGAATGACATTCCCTAAAATTCAGGCAGAATGATATCCTAACAGATTTAAGCCAATGCACCATTCATTTCCCTCCAAATCAAGAACTTCTAACCTCCATGTATAGTAACATCTGAAAATACTAGCGTCCATTTTTTTCTCTTCCTACACTTAAGCCTCCTACAATGTTGAGCATGTGTTTCCTTGTATTCCAATTATCCCTCATATACACCTTAGTCATTGCTATTATTAATATTGCCTGTGTGTATATTAGTGTATGTGTGTGACTGGAGACCTCCCGGGACAAGGTTTTAGTCATATTTGCATCCAAAATACAGAATGGAGTTCCTAGTATTATTAGTACAAGAAGTACTCACTAAATTATCACAGAACAAATGGATGATTTGTGTAAGAGGAAACAGAATGAGAGTTTACTTGCAGGTCTCATACAATCTTGAAGAAATCACCCAACCTCTCCCTACACAAGTTTCCTCTTACATTAAAGTAATAAGACAAGGGAAAAGTCATCATAGCCCACAGTTTTTGGAAGAGCTGCTCCTGTGAGCAACATGCTAGGATGTTCTTATAAAATACTGTATACATCTTGTGATGGGGCCACACTAGTTTGTAATGATTAACATAATATGACTCCCAAGAAGGAGGAAGGGGTGATGGGCAGCTAGCTACCCTTGGGGATGTTTTTCTGAACATGCACTTCTGGAAACAATGACTTGAGGAACAATCAACAATTTAAGACAGGCTTTGGAAATCTAATCAGAAAGAAAAAGGATCTTGATTTCTCCCTTTGGGATATGACATTTTACAAATTAATTTAGAATCCTTTAAAACCAACAGAGCTGAGAGGAAATTGAGAACACTTGTACTAATCACTTCCAACTTCAGTATAGAAGGTCATACATCAAAAGGGTTACCACAATGGAAAAATTCAATTACTGGGGACTCCTAATGGGCTTTTCTTAAAATAGCACAGAAGTACTCAGTTTCAATGAAAGAAGTCATATTTCCACAAATACTGTGAAGGATTTGATAAATAGGTCCATAATCTCTAAGCATAAATTCCCAAAATCTACAGATTTCCCAAGATTAAAGACCTAATAATTAACATTTCAGAAAGAGGTGTAAATTCTTAGATACTACCATGATTACTCAACTGTGTTTTACTTGAATATCATATATTCTCAACCAGTCATGATAAAGCTAAAAGAATTTTGCTTCAAAGTCACTATTGTTTTATTTGCCTTCCTTTTCAATCAATAGGACAAAATCATTGAATTACATTTCACACTAGTTACAATAGTTAACAATATTATAACAAATATTTAAATATAACTAGAAGACCATATTTTGAGCTTAACAACACTGAGAAATACATTTTCTTGCTGTTAATACATGACTTTTTAAACAACCATGTAGTCAAATGAATGTGATAGTGCAGATCCAGGAAATGTTAAACACGAAGAGAAATTGAACTCTTTTCTGATTGTATAAAACATGGCTAAGTTATTTAAATAGGGTAGTTATGGACCATGGTGTCACCTGTATCATACTGGTCTATACTGAGCTGGAGTAACTCGCTTGGAATTCCTCTTTCTGGACATGAGCCTCACAGCCACGCTCCCTCATAAGAACAACTGTATGCATTCCCCATGTTTCATTTATACCTAGCTTATACAGAAGGTTCCTAGCTGGTGTTTGGGTCATGACTTTCATAATTATAAGTATTTTTATGCTTTGAGGGGCCCGTGCATTCTTTTATCTTCAATAGGCTGAGCTAATAAGAAAGGTTAGTGATTCTGATGCACAGATTCACATATGACGTGCGTGCTTGTAGGGGTTGTGGGTGTGTTTATTATATACAACCAAAGGCTTTCTAATTCAATCTTTTCATTTATAAATGAAAATATTGAGATATGAAAGAGAAAAGTTTCCTCTGAACTGTGTTATCTGGCTGTAGCAAACTACCTACCATCAGCTTTGAAGCATACAACTGTACAAGTTAGAAAGTAACTTACCTGGGCCACCTATATTCAACATAGACTTTTG
Source organism: Peromyscus nudipes (assembly GCA_902168325.1). Taxonomy (NCBI): domain Eukaryota; kingdom Metazoa; phylum Chordata; class Mammalia; order Rodentia; family Cricetidae; genus Peromyscus; species Peromyscus nudipes. Next base: position 14,272 of record CABHPH010123765.1, read on the forward strand.
TGAGCTCACATTAAGTGTTATTGATCAGAACCAATACCAGAGAAAAGAATGTCTATGTAGTTGGTTCTTTTTTTTTTTGTGTGTGTGTGTGTGGACCTGCCACCCAGCCTGCAAATAAATACACAGACACTTATTCTTATTTATGAATGCCTAACCTTAACTTGGCTGGTTTTTAGCTGGCTTTTTTAACTTAAATTATCCCATTTCTCTTTAACTACATTTTGCTTCTGGGCTTTTTACCTTTCTTTATTCTATATATCTTTCTTTCCTTCTTACTCCACGGCTGGCTGGGTGGCTAGGTGGCTGGCCTCTGGTGTCCTCCTCTCTTTTTCCTTTTCTCACTCCCCTTCTCTTTTCAAGCCTAGCTTTCTCCTCCTATTTATTCTCTCTGCCTGGCAGCCCTACCTGTTTCTCTCTCCTGCCTAGCTATTGGCTCGTCAGCTCTTTATTAGACCAATCAGGTCTTTTAGACAGGCAAAGTAACACAGCTTTACAGAGTTAAACAAATGCAACATAAAAGAATGCAGCAACACATTTTGCATCGTTAAACAAATATTCTGCAGCATAAACAAATGTAACACATCTTAAATCAGTATTCCAAAACACATCTATAATGCAAGAAACCTGAGCTGTGGGAGCTCAGTCTATTGAAGATAAAAGAACACATGGGCCCCTCAAAGCAGGAAAATGCTGGTACTTGTAATTATGAAAGTCATTGTTCGAACATCAGCTGGGAACCTTCTATGTAAGCTAGGTATAAATGAAATACGGGGACTGTACAATTGTTCTTACGAGAGCGCATAGCTGTGATTTTCACTTACAGATAAGAGGAGCTCCAAGCAAGTTACTCCAAGCCAGAGAGACAAAGCCTATATTGTGACAAGAGGATTCAAATCGGGTTCTATATAGTACCCTTAACTACCCACCTTCTCTGTAAGCTGCTGAGGGGAATCCTGGCATTATTAGCACATTGTGGTTTACACCTGTCATTTGTGTACTAGGGACAGACAGGACTGTAATTCTAGAGATTTTTCTCAAACAAATAGCGGTGCTTTGCCCACTAAACAGAAATGAAGTAACCTGGGAAAATAGTGATCACAATTAGTAACACATAGCCAACCTCACCATTCCCCTCTGTATTTGTAAATGACCCCATTTGGAATTAGGGTCTTATAGATGATGAAATTAAGATATAGTCACAACCCGGCTGACTCCTTGATCTCAGAGTTCCAAACTTTGGAAGCACAAGGCAACACACTTCCTGTTTGAGAACTTCATCTTCAGAAATTTACTTGGACAGTCCAAGTGAATAATGGCCAAGGAAACTTTGATTACAGCTGAAAGTTATCGAACTAATTCTACCGAGCCCAAAGTGGTTGAATTCTCTATCAAATGGTGTGATTATAATACCCATTCTGTCCACAATGTTTAAACGAAATAACTATAATTCATCAAATACCTTATATAAGTGGCCACTAAATGCTCATAGAAATATTGTGGGTCAGGTATTATTTGTAGAGACAAGATGAACTTGTAAGTTAATGTGTATTGTCGAGAGGAGCATTGCCATGTCAAGGACATCGATGCCTCAGATGGGAATGGTAAGGCTCTCCCTTGTTCCAAGTATGAATTTTTATAATGTTTGACACTTAGATAAAACAGTACAAGCAAAAAGTGCTAACTGTAGCTTTCTCAGCTAACCTGACTCCTCATTCGTGTTGAATATATTAAAGGTACAGAGGATGCTGGCTTCTGATATGTGTCCAGGTTTGTTACTTGTATCTGTCTTTCTTAATCTCCCATATCTCCCAGTGAGGTTTCCAGGACCCAGCCACAGCATTTATTAACAGTCTCATTTTACAGAAATGAAAGGTGACGCTTAGGAATATCAAACAGCTTGTATCAGGTCAAGTGTGCAATATGCGTATATCTTCCCCAGCTGATTGATGTTGAGCCTGTGTTCCTACATTCTCTGTGGCACTACCTCAGTGTAAACTGAATCCAGCCCTTTTTTTCCACTTTCTTCTTTTCTTCTATTCCTCCTTTCTTCCTTTCTTCTTCCCTAGTGTTCAGTGTAAAATGATTGTCAAAATATATAATAAAAATTAACAGCCATAAAATACACTGTAAGGCCATATTTCAAACACCTCATTCACATGCTTATTACATACTCTCTGCCAAGTAAAATATTAGGATCAGCAATGACAGTGATGATCGAGCTTCAGCCACTATTCTTAAGGGAATTACAGGGTGGCTTTAGAAGAGTTTGCTACTCTAAGGAGGACACACGAATACAATGGCCCCTTAACACTGTGTGCTTTGGGAAGGTTCTTTCTAAACTTCCTATCAGAGCAGAGAACATAAATCTACACATTCTTTAGGTCAGATTCAATACCATTTGATTGTAAGATAAGCCAACTAGAGCAGTTGGTTTAAAACTCTCCTAATTAATATTGGATAAGTTGTTTTAAAATACAAATTTGACTTTTCCTATTCAATATTCTTGCTTTCCAGTTGGAACATATTTGTGTTTGGGATGACAGTGACTCACTTATTCACCTCAATATCCCAGATTTCCTTGCAAGCCAAAAATATATACCTTTGACCAATGAGATACAAACAGAAGCTTTCTAGAGTCCTAGAACTGTTTACTTGGTTACTCATTAGTTTGTTTTAATACAGGTGCTTAGCTTTGCTCAATCATTATTTCTTTTGAGTCCTGTCTGAAACACAGAAATGAGGTTGGAGTTGCAGCAACTAGGCTGAGACTATAGCTGATAAATGTGAAGAAAGCTGTATGCTAAGCAAGGCAGTGGGTAATGATTCAACTTAATCAGGACTCTGGTATTGTTTATTGAACGAGAGAGGGGGAGGCAGGAATCTCATTCGATCAGCCACTAAAGTTAGATTTCTCTGTTCATTCAGCCTAATCTAATTTCTGAGTGATAAATGGTAGGAAATCAGCAATGGCCCCAGAGAATATAGACCCAGAAATAGGAATATTTCAGGATCATCTGATGAAATGGCTGGATTTCCAAGTCATCAGTTAGAGTGAATGTCACTAATAAACAAGATCTGCTCAGTCACACAGTTGATGCAATCAGCATGCTATTATCTCACTCTAAAATATTCATAGACTACCAGGATGGAAAGGCAGAGACCAAAACAAGTAATAAAAGGAATTCAGAGGGAAGGAGTCAGTGCAGGAAGCAAAGAAAATCACTTTGCAAAATATACTTGATATATAGATATCTGAGAGGAAGTTTTTAAAGACCACAAAAATGGAATGAGGACAAGGATCTTTTGTGAAAGAGGGGAATGTAAATAATAATGATAATAATAATAACAGTAATAATAATAGTCCCAAGAAATGAGCAATATTGTGCTTAGGCAAAAGAGTGAATTCATTAAGGGATAATCAAAATAAACACAGAAGAATCTCACATAGAGATATATAAAAACAATGTTAGAGGGGAAAAGATAATTGTAAACATTACACCATCAATTCAGGAGAACCAATATCTGATTAAGAGAGTACAGAGAGCAAAAGCTGTAGCAATGGATGTGAAGCAAACTTCAAAGAGCTAACACAAAAGGAGTCCCCAGAATTTGAAGTTTCAGACTATCAGATTGAAAGAGTCCTCCAAAGGCATAAAACCATGAAAGGACAGAAACCCACGGCAGCTCATATAATTTGGAATTTCAGAATATCTGGGTAAAGATAAAATGCTAAACGGCTTCCAGAGGGAAAAGGGAAGTAGATTAGATGAAAAGAATGACCGTGGGCTTTTAAACAAGACACTACCATTTTGAAAAGGGAAGCCTGTGGAATTAAAAAGAAAACTCTTCTCATCTTAAGAACATGAGCTTAGGTCACCTGTGATGGGAAAAATTAAAAGCAAAAATTGAGAATAAGAAATTTTTGCAAAAATGTATCTCTTTCTTATGAAGTAATGACAGATACTCTCTGTGAACTAGCAGGCATAGCAAATCAGAACGGGAACCAATTCAGAGAGAGACAAAGGGGATATCAGTAAAAGAGAAAAGATATTTCTGTTACTTAGGAGTCCCAGGAGGTTGACTATTTGCAAAGGAAAACAAAGGGGGAAAGCTATGAATTTCCCAAAGAGAACAGTGAATTTAAAAGATATTAGAATGTGCATGTCTGAGCTGAAAGGCGACTTCAGTTTCAGACTGAGAATGGGAAATCATACATATATAGCATATTTAGCAAATGAGAATATGAAACACATCCATTTTCTAGGTAAAACAGGGAAACAAAAGCACTTATCGCATTATGTCTAGAACAACATTGGACAAAATCACACCATTAAACTAAACCTCCAGTATCCTGTGAATACATGAATTTGGGTGAGATGAAAAGAAAGGATTGATGTTATAAAGTAGCCTCACTCTCTCCATAGGTCATATCAGGAACACAGTAGGTATCATCAGAGAGTTCAAAACTAAAAAGAAGAATGGTGAGCAAGTTTAGATTTGCTATATAAGCCTCCAGTAGAAGAAGCAGTAGAAAGCTTCAAGGATTCTGCTTCTTGGAACAGAACTCCTACATGGTGAAAGTTGCTCATAAATTGCTATCTTTTCTTTTTCATCTTTGTGAGTTTTTCTATTGTGGGAAGGGCCTTGAAATTCAAAGTTCATGTATTTCTTTAGTGAATGGGAGCATTTGTTAAAATTAATTTACTTTCGATTTACTTGTTGAAAATTATTTTGGTTTGGAATTATATTTTCTGACAGAAATTTTGAAATATCAAATACATTAGCTAGTATTCCTAGGGTTTGACAGTTTGTCTGAGGCAAGGTTCACTATGTAGCTATGGTTGTCCTGAAACTTACAATGTTAATGTAGTTGGCAGAGAACATGTAACAATTCTTTTATTTCTGTCTCCTAGTCTCTGGGATTATAGGCATGCAGATCATGATTGTCAGTGTTTCTAGTTTCTTTGGTAATCTAAATACACAGGAAATGCATTTAATTTCCTATGTATTTATGGCATTTCAAGTTATGTTTTTATTATAACCTTTGTTTTGCTTATCCACTCACTGATTCATTTATTCTACTTTTAAAACACTTTATAATTTATTTTATGTGTACTTATTTATTTTATACATACAAATAGTCTAAAGACTCCTATGTGTTCCCTAGAAGAGACTCTTCTCTCCAGTAGCCACAGAGCTCAAGTTCCTGAAAATCAAACCAAAGTCTATATTATAAGGTTGGCTAAAAGACAATGAAAACTCAAGTCCCAGCCTCAGAGGGCATCAGACGTAAGGGCATTAACTGGTAAAGAATGGGATCCTGTAACTTGAGATGGAGATGTGTAGAAAGGCTCTATTGAGAGTGAGAACTTTGAACCTTCAGATTCTCAGTTTATCTCATCTGAGAAAGTAGTCTTTCTACCCTCAGCAGAAGATGTGCTCCTACCATCACCCCTTGAAATTTTGCCTTTTTCACCTTTGACTGAAGAAAATAATTCTACATTGTCCATTGTCTGCTAAACCATCAGTGACTTTCTCTAAAGGAGATGCCAAGTAAGACAATACTGATGTCCCTCAGAGCCCATCAATGGTTGCCTTTACACATATAACCAGACTTAAGGCTATGCAGACTTCTAATGGGAAAGTTAGGAAGTGCAGTCCACAAGGAGGTATACTGCACTACTAAAGAGCTTAATGATTTTGCTAATTCATTCAAACAGAAGTCTGGGGAATGAATATGTGTGGGAATGGACTTTAAAGGTGTGGAAAAAGAATGGAAAAGTACATAAAACTCAATCAGGCTAAGTTTATTGATATGGGCCCCTGGAGTTGATACTCTAGATTTAACATGGGAGCTTGCACAGCTTAAAAGTGTGCCAAAAGTTTCTTTAAATTGTTGACTGAAGCATTTGTCAAAGGTGGCCTACTAAAAAGGAGTTGAAGATGCCTGATATCCCTTGGCTTAGTGTTAATGAAGGGATTTTCAGGCTCAGGGAAATCGCAATGCTACAGTGGGTTAGCTGTGTAAAACTTAATCCTCCACAATGAGAATGCCTAGAAGACATGCCATTCACTAATCCTATAAGACACAAAATGGGGAGAGGGGCACCAGCATATTTAAGGAGCTTTGTTGTTGCCCTTTCCTTGTGAAAGACCTGAAGATTGGAGATCCTGCTGCTCATCTGTATGATTTAAATGTAGTGGTTTTAATTGGACACCAATATAGTAGGGACCAGGTGGCAGCACTGACTTGCAAAAGGCAAGATGATCATAGTTATCATAACAGGAAGCCTAGACAAAACAATGTCCATTTTGACCTTATCTGTAATATTCTGCACAGTCAAAGTGCATTTTATGGTGGCATGACTCTTATGGACCTTTAGTATAGATTAATTATGTTTTTTTTTCCCCTGGCATGAAATAGGTAAAAAGCCTATTTCCATTTATGTCTGATATGCATAAGTGGAAAAATTCTCACACAAATGGCAGAAAATTTAGTTTGTATTGCGGCAAAAGGGAATTTCATTTTGTAAAGCAGTTTCCAGACTTGAGCCAGTTTGCAGACCCAGAACCCATTAAATGAAGAATTGTGAAGGTTTGCCTGAGAAAGATAAGAGTTTTACTTTTAGCCTTTATCCTGTCCTTCTCCCAGAGAGACCTATGGCCTTTTTCAAGAGTAATTGTACAGTGAGCAAAAGTAAACAATCTGACTTTCTGGGGTCTCTTGTATCCTAGTTCTGAATTGACTCCAGTAGACTCCAAGACTTACTGAAGCCCTCCAGTTAACGTAGGGGCTTATGGAGGTCAGGTGATTAATGGAGTTTTGGCTGAAGTATGACTCACAGTAGGCACCGTGGGTCCTCAAACTAATGTTGTGGTTATTTCTCCAGTCCCAGAATATGTAACAGGGATAGATATATTTCGAAGTCAGTACAATTCCCATATTGTTTCCCTGATCTGAGAAGTGAGGGCTATTATGGTTGTAAAGGCTAAATGGAAGCTTTTAAAGTTGTCTCTGCCAGGGAAAATAGTGAATCAAAAAAACAGTATTGCATCCCTAGGGTAGTTGAAGAAATTACTGCCACTACCAAGGACTTGAAAGACAGAGAGGCAGTGGTTCCCACAATATCTCTAGTTAATTCTCCTATCTGGCCAGACAGATGGATCATGTAGAATGACAATTGACTATTAAAACTCAGTAAAGCAGTAATTGCAATTGCAGCTGTTATACCACATGTATAGCCTTACTTGAGCAGATTAACATATCTCCTTTCGGATGGTTTGCAGCTATTGATTTAGTAAATGTTTTTTTTTCCCCTTAGTACCTTTTTATAAGGACCACCAGAAGCAATATTCGTTCAGTTGGCAAGGTCAGCAGTATACATTTATTGTTTTACATCAAGCACATATTAACTATCCATCCATGTGTCATAACTTAATTTGAAGGGATATTGATCGTCTGTCTCTTCCACAAAATATCTCATTGGATCACTATATTGACAACATTATGATTATTTGACCAAGTGATCAGGAGGTAATAAACACTATGGACTCGTTGGTAGCATGTATACAAGTCAGAGGATGGGAAATAAACCCAACCAAAATTCAAGAGTCTTCTACCCCAGTGAAATTCTTAGGAGTCTGGTGGTGTGGGGCATGCAGAGATATTCCTTCTAAGATGAAGAGTAAGTTACTGCACCTGCCCATCCTGCCACAAAGAAGGAAGTACAACATTTTGTGTACCTATTTGAATTCTGGAGACAGCACATTCCTCACTCAGATGTGTTAATCAAGCCTGCCCATACACCAAAATACTCAGAAATCTGCTAGTTTTAGCAGGGGCATGTAGTAGACACTTATTCTAGTTACGGATTTGCCTTTCCTATATATAATGCTTCTATAGAAATTACCATACATGAACTTGTAGAATGCCTTATCCACTGTCATGGTACTCCACAAAATATTGCTTCTACCAAGGAATTCACACCAAAGCCACAGGAATGTAACACGGTGATGATCATGGAATCCATTCCCCACTATCCTGAAGCAGCTGGCCTGACAGAAAGATGGAATGGCTTTTTGAAGACACAGATACAGTGCCAATTATGTGGCAACAGTCTAGAGGGCTGGGGCAGGGTTCTCAGGAAGATGATATGTGCTTTGAATCAGTATACATTATATGGTACAGTTTCTCCCATTACCAGGATCCACCACGGGCCTTAAAGGCTATCATCCCTATTGACCCACCAGGAAAATATTTCCTTCCTGTTCCTGTGCCCTTAAGTTCTGCTGGTATAGAAGTTTTGGCTCCATATGTGGGGAGCCACCCTGCCAGGAGACACAACACACATTCTGTGTAACTGGAAAACTCAGACTTCTCCCTGATCACTTTGAGCTTCTGATGCCCTTTAGCCAACTGGCTAAGAATAGAGTGATTTCCAAGGGGAAATCGGATTGCTTTTCCATAATGGAGGTAAGAAAGATTATGTCTGGAGTGCAGGAGATCCTTCAGGGAGTCTTTTAGTGCAACCATATCCTGTGATTAAAGTCAATAGGAAACTACAACAACCTAATCCAGGCAGGATGGCAAAGGGCACAGACACTTCAGGGATGAAGGTATAGGTCAGTTCTCCAGAGAAAGATCCAAGACCTGCTGATGTGTTTGCTGAGGGTGGAGGAAACCCAGAATGGGAAGTGTCAAAGGCCATGTGACCAATTACAGACACTAAGATCATATCTGACATGTGCATTTCTGTCATATTTTGTTGCAAATATATTTGGACAGATATTCGTGTTTTCTTGCTTTTTTTTATCATGTAATGTAACATCAATTAAGAAAACATCAATGGTTTTTGTATTTAAGTTTGAGATACTAAATGAATATCCTTTAAGGGACATTGCTTTGCAACCTATTCTACATTTTATAATTTTTTTTCATTTTTTAGTTGTATGAGGTAGTTATATTGTTAGGCACAATTACGACGTGGTTGATGTTTTAATTTGGAAATTAAATATGGCATAAGGAGATATGATTGTGTGTGATGAAGATGACAAGAAGTGGACTGTGATGGCTATTCCTGGTTGTCCACATGACTACATCTGGACTTAACTAAAACCCAAATGGCTACACAAACCTGTGAGGGACTTTTTTCTTAAATAAATCATTTGAAGTGGGAAGAACCACTTGTAATCTGGATCTTTGAGATCCTTTAATCCTAGTCCTTTAGTCCAGATCTTTTGGGTGGGAATATCCATCTTTAATCTGAGCCTATATAAAGGACAGAGATGAAGGAAGTTTGGTCTCTTTTCACTTGATGCTCTGACTCGGCAAGTTCATCTTTTCTCTACCATTAGCGCCTACTTCTTTGAGATTCCAGTGTATAATGAAGTGTATAATGAAGAGCAGCTGAGACATCTAGCCTCATGGGTGGAACAACTATTGGAATATTGGAATATTGGACTGGTAGAAAGTCATTGTTGGACTAGCTATATCATTGCCTGCCAGACATTCTAATAAATCTCCTCCCCCACTCTCTCTATATATACATATGTATGTATATTCTTTAATTCTATGAGTTCTGATCCTCTAGAGAAGTCTGACTAATATAATATGATTACATCAATTTTGGTCCTAATTAAAAGAGATAAACAATTGTAGCATATCAAAGGCTGAAACCAAAAGGGACGATCTCCTTTCTATAATTGAATAAGTGAACTAGACTAGAGATGTTTCATTATTAATATAGTCTTAGTGATGTTATCTCTACACTAACTAAAAGCATCCTTATAATTTTCTCATGTTTTCGAAACAATAATTTATTAAAAGGAATTTTAATTTTTTTCATTTAATCACAACTCAATCTAACATATGGACACCACATAAACACACACACACACACACACACACACACATGCGCACACACACACACAGGGAAAGAGAGAGAGAGAGAGAGAGAGAGAGAAACACACAAGCCAATGTTCAAAATTATGATATTTACTTTAATAATACCTGATTCAAAATGAAATTGCTCCCATTACATTGGAAATTCTGGTCAAGACAGGCATAAATGATTTATGAAGCCAATATTGTCATGGTAAAATTCCCGGTGACATTAAAGATACAAGGAGCATCCCTTAACATAATAAAGGCAGATTATAGCAAGCCCATAGCCAACATCAACTTAAATAGAGAGAAGCTCCAAACAACTCCACTAAAATCACAAACATGACAAGGTTTTTTTATTCTCTCCATACCTACTCTGTATAATACTTGAAGTCTTAGCCAGAGCAATAAAATAACTGAAGGAGATCAAGGAGATACAAATTGGAAATTAAGAAATCAAAGTATTTTTATTTGCAGATGAAGTGACCACTGGAAAACTCCTACAGATGATAAACACTTTCAGCAAGGTAGTTGGATACAAAATTAACTCCCCCAAAATCACTAGCATTCCTATGTAGAAATGATAAACTGACTGAGAATGAAATAAGGGAAACAATGCCTTTACAATATCCTCAATGAATACAAAATATCTTGGGGTAACTATAAGCAAGCAAATGAAAGACTGTACTATCAAAACTGTAAGATATTGAAGAAAGAAATTGAAGAAGATACCAGAAAATTAAAAGATCTCCCATGCTCATGGATCAGTAGGATTAATATAGTAAATATGGCCATCCTACTATAAGAAATTTATAGATTCAATGCAATCCCCCTCAAAATCCCAACACAATTCTTCATATCTTAAAAGGACAATATTAAGCTTCATATGGAAACACACACATACACACAAAAGAAACAGCACAAAATAAAACAAAAAACAGGAATTCTAAATAATTCTGAATATTAAAAGAACTACTGGAGGTATCACAAGCCTCAATTGTTGCCAGAAGGTTTCTCTGGTCCTACCCAGCTCCATGGTCCCACAGCTACTTATAAAACAATCATTCAGAGGCTTAATATTATTATTTTTTATTATTAAGATATTTTCTATTCATTTTACACACCAACCACAGATTCCCCTCTTCTCCCTTTTCCATCCCCTAGACTCCCCCCCCCCCCCCCCCCGCAACCCACCTCCCATTCCCACCTCCTCCCAGGCAAGGTCTCCCACGGGGAGTCAGCAGAGCCTGGTACATTCAGTTGAGGCAGGTCCAAGCCCCTCCTCCCTGCACCAAGGCTGTGCAAAGTGTCCCACCATAGGCACTAGGCTCCAAAAAGCCGGCTCATGCACTAGGGATGGGTCCTGATCCCACTGCCTGGGGGCCCTCTAAACAGTTCACAATGGCTTAATATTATTCACAAACTGTATGGTAGGCCTCTTGCTAGCTAGCTCTTACATCTTAAATTAACCCATTTCTATTAATCTATGTGTTGACATGGGTTCCGTGGCTTTACTGGTCTGCTGGCATGTTGCTCCTTGGGCATCAGGCTGGTGTCTCCTCAGACTTTGCTTTTCTCTTTCCTGTCACTTTCCTTGAATTTCCCACCTGCCTCTAAGCTGCCTTGCCATAGGCCAAAGCAGCTTATTTATTAACCAATGGGAACAACATATATTCACACTGTACAGAAAGATATCCCCCAGCACTTCCCCTTTCTATCTAATCAAAAAGGAAGGTTTTAATTTTAATATAGTAAAATTATATATAACAAACAGTTATCAAGCAAGAATTATAGTTATAGTATCTAGTCTATTTGTATTTGGCAAAAATTAAAGAAAAATTCTATCTATCCTATATTTGTGAGTCTGAGGTTTTATATCTAATTTATCTTTTATCATAACCTAGGAAAATTATAACTATTTAGTCTTCAACTACATCAAGACCCCAGAAGGATATAGTATTACCTAAGAAAACAGGAAGAGCATTATAAGCAACTTTCAAAAATCCAGAATTACAGAGGCAACTGGCTGCCTAAGCAGTCACTCAAAGTTCCTCAGCAATGTTGGGCATCCATCTTCAGCCTACAGGCCTACAATTTCTCAGTTGCTTCTCTCTGTGTCCTGCAGAATGTCTGGCAATCTCCTCTGTGAAGGAGGAAACTGAAGGACCATCTTGCCTTGTTTTTGGCAAAATTTAGTGGTCATTTTTCCATGGGCCCTGTATATTTAGTTGATACAACATTTTGTCAAGTAGTCCAGGCAAGAACAGTTTCTTGCCCAAATGGCTAACTTTTGCCATAAGGAAAGCAAACTCCATATGGAGTTTCTTCAATGCCCATCATTTTCTTTGAAGTAAATCAGTGCCGCCAGGAGCAGACATGTCTCACTATCCAAGAAAGTCTAAGTTTTTAGCCGGGCGTTGGTGGCACACGCCTTTAATCCCAGCACTTGGGAGGCAGAGCCAGGCGGATCTCTGTGAGTTCGAGGCCAGCCTGGGCTACCAAGTGAGCTCCAGGAAAGGCGCAAAGCTACACAGAGAAACCCTGTCTCGAAATACCAAAAAAAAAAAACAAAAAAAAAAACAAAAAAAAAGAAAGTCTAAATTTTTAAAACATTGTAAATGCCATATTCTGTAGGTCTTTGAAGTGTTTGAAGATTACCTATCTAATTGAAATATATCTGTGGATACCTAGAAAATTTAGCTAACATGACTATAAGTTTGACTAGCAGAGATGACTATTAATCTGTTTCTTAATTATATTTTCCAATTTTAAATGAATTGCATAAGCATAGTACCTTAAACAAGAGTAGAAATATACATACAGTATAACAAAATTAACTTTAAATTTGTAATAAACTAAAATATAAAACAATGTAAAATATTTTAAACAAGTTGTTGCTTTTTAAAAGTAGATTCAATAATCTACCCTTTTATCCTATCATATCTCTATCCTATATTCCTACATTATATCCCCCTTTCTTCTTCAGAAAGTGATTGCATATGGAGTTTACTTTGTGGCAAAAGTTAGCAACTGGGCAAGAAAATGCCCTTGCATCTATGGCTGACAGTATGCTGTCCAAAATGGACAAGCAGGACACAAAAGAAAGGACTGCCAATCCTTTCCAAGAGAAGGTAGGAAGGCCTTTCAGAAAACCCTGCTTCACAGATGAGTCTGTCAAATATGCTAAGCCTGTAGGCTGAAGATGGATGCCCCAATATTGCAAAGAAATCTTGGGTGACTGTCCAGGTAGCTAGCTGTTTCTGTCATTTCTTACATTTTTTGGAAGTTGCTTGTATGCACTTCCTGTTTACTCAGTTAATATTATTTCCTTCTCAGGTCTTCTGAGGAGTTGAAGATTAAATAGTTATAGTTATAGTTTTCCTTGTTAAGAAATTCAGAAAAGAAACTCACTAAAGAGGTGTGAAGTGTTTAGGTTTGAAAGACATCAAAAGAAAGTTTTTGGTTGGTAATGCAAATTAAGATAGAAGGTAAGTTATATACAATCCTTTGGATCCACAAAGATAGAATAGACAATGGAATATTTGTCAAATGCAAATGGACTAGACTTTGTTAATATATTTATTGCCTATATATTGCATATAGATTTTCTTATATCAGTTACAAACTTTCTTTTATTTTAGACAAAAAAGGAGAAATGCAGTGATATTTTATTTGTACTCTAACAAATAAAACTTTCCTGAAAATTAGAAAAAGGAGCTAGCCACTAGTTAACCATAGAAGTCTGGAGGTCTGTACAGACAGACAGGAAGTGATAAAGCTGAGTGGAGAGAGGAAGTGATAAGGCAGGGTAGAGAGAGGAGCTCACTCTCCTTTGGTGGAGGATTTCATAGTTTATTGCTTTGCTTCTCTGCCTTTCAGCTTTTACCCCAGTATCTGGCTCTGCGTTTTTTTTTGTTGTTGTTGTCGGGTTTTTTTGTTTTTTTGTTTTTGTTGTTTTTGTTTGTTTGTTTGTTTGTTTTTATTTTTTAATAAGACCGTTTAGAAATTTGTGTTACATGCAATCTCATATTGTACTATAGAGCTATAGAAATGTAGAAATAAAGAAACAGCATGGCATTGGCACAAAACAGCCATGTTAACCACTGGAATTGAATTGAAGACCCAGACATAAATCCACACACCTATAGTCACCTAATTTTTGATACAGAATCCAGAAATGCACACTGGAATAAAACAGTATCTTCAGCAAATGTTGCTGGTCAAAGAGGACTGCTGCATATAGAAGAATCCAGATAGATCCGTACTTATCACCCTGTACAAAACTTAACTCCAAATGGACTAGAGATCTCAATATAAAACCAGATACACTGACAGAAGAGAAAGTGGGGAACAGTCTTTAACTCATTGGCACAGGGATAGACTTTCTGAACAGAACACCCTAACACAGGCACTAAGATCGATAATTTTTTTTTTAAAAAAATGGGACCTTATGAAACTGAAAAGCTTCTGCACAGCAAAGAACATCATCATTTAGACAAAGCAGCATGGTCTCAGAGGTTTCAGTCCATCATGGCTGGAAGACGGGTAGGAAGGAGCAGAACACTTTACATGGTGACCAGGAAGCAGAGAAAAGTTAAAGAGACCAGGGCAAGAGATCACTTTCACAAAATTCCCTTGTGACCTACTTCATCCCCCATAACTCTCCTACTTCTTATCACTTCCCAATAACATCACCACATTTTGAATCCGTCAAATGATCAATCCATTCATTAGGTCAGAGCTGTCCTGATGCAATTGTATTTGAAAGGCCACTTAGAGACACAGCTTTAATAATCAATCTTCTAGGTGCTCCATAATCAGGTCAAGTTGGCAATCTATATAAACCATTGCAACCATTTTACTTTTAAAAAGTGATTTGATACATCAACACGTTGCCATTAATACAAAGATAATACTAGATCAAAGTTTAATAGTCACAGAAGCAACTATCCTTATTGATTTCTTGCTTAGGGTTGGCCATGATGCTGGGTACATCTCACTAGGTGAATAATCTAAACAGAATAATCTAAACAATATAAAGTTGAAATACAATGAAGCAAGTTTCCTGAGCCTATTAAGTTAGAAGCAGAACCTGAAACAGGCTTCCTATACACAGGGCTTATGGAGAGAATGATCCTGAGGAATGATGAGGTGAAATGCAGGAAGTCAGAAAAAAAAAAAGGGCAGGTGTCAGGATTTTTTTAAGTCGAATTCTTAGTCTGATTTATGAGGAGCTCTAATGAACTAGTATGTGATTAGCGGCTAGCCTGCATTGAGGCAGGGAATGGACCTTGTATTTATCAGGTCCAGAAATTGCATAGGATATGGGGGCTCCCGTATACCTTAACTGCAATCACTCTAGAGTAATTCTCCAGAGATAGTCATCAGGGATGTCCCTCAGCAAATGTCCATCATAAAACATCTGCCAGAGACAGGAGTTACATGGATACCATGGAACTGAGCCGGTACTAAGAAGCACTCTGGCATCCTTTAGGTTCTTGGGCCAGATCCTCTATCTAGCTAGAGAATACCTGAGATTAAACCTCCATTTGTTTAAATTGCTTCATCAGTGTTTTTCATCCATTCCTTATCTTCCATCTCACATTTTGTTGTATTTTTCCTTTAAAACAGACACAAATGGACAGTTCCTCTTCCCTAGATGACCTAGGTTGATCAGTCAGCATCTATTTTAAATTTGAGTATTACTTCAAACTAGAATAACAAAGTAAAGCCAATCTGGTACCCTTTTATCTTACTTTTAATGAATGGATAAAAATAATTTTAATTACCAGCATTATTTAAATGATGTCTGAGCAAGTTGGAGGTTGCTTTAAAACAGTTGACTAATGTCAGCATTTTAAATACTCCTCATTCCCAGTCTTATTTAGACTACCGCATTTGCATGCTCTATGAATAAATATTTGCTCAGAATCTCAGTTCAGTGTCCAAATCACCGTATATTCTAAATAAAGCAGTTTGGATTTCTGAGAAATTACTGTAAACGCTTACCTTTTTTAAAATCAGGTTTAAAATCATAAAGGAAAATATACTTTGATGTTAGCAAGCCATTAACGAGCAACTGTCTGCCACGGGAAAACAAGTCAAGAAACTACAGGATCTAAAAAGTTAGGAAGCAATAAAACAAGTGCCTGTGCCCCAGCTCTGCACACAGTAAAGACTAGCTTGGTTTGGAATGATGCATTGCTGTGATGAGAAGAGAGTTCATAAGGAATGGCAAGGACCCTAAAAGAAAATTGTTCACTGCAGGACTTTAAACCCATATTTCCATTTTCATTCTGCTCATTCAGTTTCTTTTCCATTTAAATGCAGATGTGACGATGATGTTTCATAGTGCCTTCTACTTATCATGCATGTCTCTATTTCCCTGTATCTCTTTATTTTTGCATATTTTGAAAGCCAGTTTTATAGACCTCAACATTGGATTCAGACTCCCACTGATCAGAGTATGTGGAGCAAATGAAATGTGTGATTGGAGTCTATCAACAGTGCTTCTCATGTACAGAGTAAAGTGCTGTATTAGATACTTGCCTGTGTGAGGGATGCCATACCTGATTGCTATGACGTAAGAATTGGTTGAACAGATAAAAATTAAAATAGTATATAAGAGAGGGCATCCCAATCTGACTATAAAAATGACAAAATGGGGAGCTCTGTTTACTACTTAGGATAGAGTCCTATGAGACAGAGCAGTTCCTAGAAGTATTTTCACTGAAAAGGGAATCTTTCAAAAAGAGTGGGCCATTTTATCTTATTTCAATCCTCAGTCAGAATCATTTCTCCTCAATGACAAATTTTCCAGATAATCCCCTAGGGATCTGATGCCTTTGGAAACCTCTGGATATATCTCCCCATTCATCAGAGGAAAGGGATGAAGTCAACAGCTGCATCAGTGTTATGCATTTCATCTGTTATTTAATTTTACTGTGGGCTTTTGAAGAGAAAATGTTAAACTCTTGTACTGGGTAAAAGAATTGAGACATAATTAAAACAAGCCAAAATATAATAATAATAATAATAATAATAATAATAATAATAATAATAATAATAATAATGTGTATTGACCACAGGACAGGTTCTAGGATCTAAGCCATACACTTCAGATTTATTTTTCATGATCTTTTCACTTTTTCTTCTGTGTGGCAAATAGCTTAATCCATCTCTCAAAAGTATTCTGTAGGAGGTTAATAGGATGCAAACATTGTTTAGATTAAACAAAAGCAGACTGCTTGGCTTACAAGCTTTCTTAACACATTTAATATGTTCTGGTGTATTATGAATTTTAAAGCCCTACATCATAGGATGTCCACAGATCCATTGCATAGTAATCTTGCCCTCTAAAACATGCCTAACCTTTGAATTCTCCTGAAAACATTTTAGAAATGACCTTTCTTCCAGAAATACTGTACAAATTAGAGAAGAGATACATAAAAATTCTAATGACTTCAGATTTTATTCAGGAATGTTGCAATGACTGGAGTTTGCATTTATTTTGGAAATGAGAGGTATAACTGTGAATAGAACTGCTACTATATACATTCACATCAGCACATGTTCACACATCTGAAAAAGAAACCTATACTAAACAAGCCACCCTATCTCTTATAATCATTACCTACAGGTGAAAAAGAGAATGTGTTCTTATAATGTCTCAATACTGTCACAGTTAAACAATAAACAGTTATGCAAGGCATACCAGATATACTATCTCACTGACTCCTTGAAACATTTTATTTAAGATTCATTTATTTATTATGTATATAGTGTTCTGCCTGTGTATATGCCTGCGGGCCAGAAGAAGGCATCAGATCTCGCTACAGATGGTTATGAGCTACCCTATGACTGCTGGGGATCGAACTCAGGACCTCTGGAAGAGCAGCAAGTGCTCTTTACCTGTAAGCCATCTCTCCAATCCCTTTCCCGAAACATTTTTATTTCCATATGGCATAAGAAAGAAGAGCATACACAATATTCAGTGCTAATTTAAATCTATTTCAGTCGATTTCAGTAACCTATAAAAGAGTTACAAAGACACCCACTATTTCACTTTCCTTCTGAAACACGCTCACCTTCTCCTTTTATGCCTTTATTATTGGAAAGTCTAAAACACTACACACCCAATTAATATCAAAAAAAGTTTTAGAAGAAAAATTCCATCCAAGTTACTAACATGAAAGTAACATTAATAGATGGGCATTTATCTTTCTCAGTTATAATTTACTCGTAACCTATTGATGCATACTCACTAAGCACCAAAAAGTAAGTTTAAATTAAGCATTCTTTCTTCCTGTCTAAAAATGATTGTGTTATGTTGAGGACAGTATATGATTGAGCACCAGAAGCTGAATTTGCCCTAGAATTTGCAGGTTTTACTTTGATTTCTGCAACCATTTCTAGAAATCTTCCTTGCTACCAAAGACACAAGTGCATCTTTGAGAGGACTAGCCAAGTGAGGCTGTGCACTCGGTGCTGAATCAGAGTGTTTACACCTATAGGAAACAGATTCCTTTAAGCAGATTCAATTCTACAGAGTTTAGCCATGAGTGGGTATGTGGTCAGGCTAGACATACCTAGTCTAAAATACTTTATTTTAGTGGCTCATCCAGAGTGAGTGCTCTTGGCTGCTGCCAGTACAACTCTGGTCAATGCAGAGCAAGAATGGCCTGATGGCTCCCTGACTATGAATACATTGGATGTAGAAGATCCTGTACTTTACTACAATTCTAAGGGTGATGCTTACACCCATTCACTATCATCAAATACCTATTGATTGAGTCTGGATGAAAAGAGGAGACTGGTCATAAGGCTTGGTTTCTTCATGAATAACAATGAGAGAAATGATTCGGGCCTAAGTTCTTTGAAAGTATGGCTATTATCTTATTCAACTGGAATGAAGTCTAAAGCAGAATTTTTTCCTACCCCAAATTGTTTTTTAATTGGAATCTATAGCAGACTAACCTGTGCTATTATTATTTAAAAAATTAGCAAAAAAAAGAAAAATTACCTGCATTGTCCCTAGAGCTAAATTATATAAAGTAAGTTAAAAGAAAAGAAAAAAAAAGATGCATGGGAAGTGTTGAGGATTCCATTTCAATGAGACATTTAATGGAATCTCTGCACTTCCATGAAGTCTCATTTTTTTCCCTCCTTCCCTTTTAATCTGCTTCCCACATTAAATAATTCCTACCTGAGTTTCGCATGAATGGCTTGAGGGCAGCTGCGAGCTGACTGCTGCTGGAAAAAGAAAATTACTTATGCCCCAAAGTGGGGGAGGTTGAGCACTGCCAGAACAAACACCCCCCTGATCCTTTCCATCCTTCCTCACAAACCTGCACTCACTCAGATCAAGCTTCCGGTGCAGAGGAGGTGAAGCAAAACACACCAAGGAATGAAAATTGTTTGCTCCTAAAAAAAATGTTTTTCATAGAAGCTACAGAGGATGAACACAACTTTTAGGTGAGTTCCAGCTGCCAAATGTCACTTTACAAACCACTGATAACTTCCTTGACGTACCAATATGCATAAACACAGTTCTTCATCTACGCCAGAAACTTTATCTTAAAGCTACAAAGAAGAATTTAATACTCAAGAACTGAGTGTTAGCTCCAAGATGCTACTCCCTGAATTCTCTTGCTTTTAAGGTAAAGATAGACTTAGAAGGCTTTAATTTTAAATAACTTTTCTGAACCAAAAGTAAAAATTTTTAAAATTTATTTAAAATGGGTAAATTACTATATTCTAAAGTAGTTTTCTTTTCTTGAAAAAAATATGTATTTTATATTGATATGATAATATCAATATAATCCTTTCAAAATTAGCTAATTTTTATATGAATGTATTGGAAAGTATACATGTTCAAAGAAGAAGCAGAAAGTCAGAGTTCAACTGCTCCATTGTATGTACATATTTATTAATGAGGACTTTATTGTGTATATCATTTTAAAACTTGTCGTCTTAACTAAAAAAATTATATTGTAAATATTTTGTCTTTTTAACTTAAAAATTATATTGGAATTTAACTTTAGGAAAATTCATCATGTGTTGATCACTGATTCTGTATCCTGCCACCAAATCCCAATGTTCAGTGGTTCCTAAACTTAGTGTGCTGGATAAATTTTTCATGTGATTGAACACTTTCACACTTTTATGTAGATACTGAGAACACAGATTCACGGCTCTGTTTCTGGTGTGGATTTGATGTGGCCAGTGGCTTTAGGGTGTAGTAGATGAAGAGCTGTGTTTATGCATAATGGGATGTCAATATTATTTTAAGGTGTGATACTTTCGTTTATGTTGTATTTGTTTAACTCTGTGAAGCTGTGTTACTGTGCCTGTGTAAAACACCTGATGGTCTAATAAAGAAATGGCCAATAGTAAGGCAAGAGAAAAGATAGACATGGCTGGCAGGCAGAGAGAATATATAGAGGTAGAAATCTGGGAGAAGAGATCTAAGATCAAGCACCAGAGGAGGAGGATGGCTCCAGGGCCCAGTCCCCCAGCTACACAGCAAGCCACAAAGTAAGATTTACAGAAGTTCGAGAAAAGGAAAAGCCCAGAGGTAAAAGGTAGTTGGGATAATTTAAGTTAAGGAAAACCGACTAGAAACTAAGACAAGCTAAGGCTGGGCATTCATGATTAAAAATAACCCTCCATGTGTGATTTATTTGGGAGCTGGGTAGCAGGCCCCCCAAAAGACCAAAGACCAACCAACGACAATATCAGGATTCTGCTATCCTGACTTTCCTGCTGTGATGGACTGTGCCCTTGAACAGTGAGCCAGAATAGAACCTGTCTTTCCTAAATTTCTTTTGTCAGGGTAGTTGATGAAGGCAACAGAAAGAAAACTAACACAACACCTTTCTGAAAAACATCTGTGACTTCAAACACAGTCTCACTACAGAATCAAGCATTTCTATCATGACACATCAGCCTGTGTTTGTCAACATTTTTTGGAGTCCCTCTTGCTGAGAACCTTACAGGCTGCTTTGGTATATTGTGTACCATTGTGGATACACCATAGAGAAATGAGACTTTTCACTGGCTTTCATTTGTTCATTCAAACAAATGACACTTTTCTGATCTGGTTCAATTTAATTTTCCATGGCTTTGTCTCTATGATCTGATATGCTGTACCTATTTTTTTCATATTGGAAACTGAGGCATACTCGTGTGCTGAAAAGAAGGCTCTTATTGCCTCAATATTTTTCTATTCTCCAATGTGGCTCTGCCCTGTCTTTGAACATGACTAGTAAACTCAATCTTGCTGTAATAGACCCAAGAAAGAACATCCTTTATGTGAGTCATAAGAGGCTTCTTTTCAAGGAATAACTACAAATCTCAAATAAGCACTCTGTACTCCTTGGCAATCTTCTCATATTTGCTCCGTAAATTCACTTCCCCCAGGATCGAGTCACACTATTGTATTTTCTTTACCTAAAACATCCATATTCTCCACCTCACAAATGTTTCCTCCTCCTTCTGCTTTGGAATAAGGCAGAAGAAATGCAATCAGTCAGATTAACATTTTATGAGTGTACCATTGTGTCCACCGATACTCTCTGCTATCTGACTGACCACAGAATATAACAGTTTTCTCTGTAAGCAAAGCCAACCACTCCACTGTATCAGGGATGTCAGCAGTATATTCCTCTTGGTACCACAACACTAGAACAACACACAGAATCTCAGTAGATATAGTTCAGCAAATGAAAAGTGGGCATTTGTGGACATTCAAGGTCTCATCTGTTCAAAATGAGAACAAACAGTAGCATGGGTATTCATAGAGTTCACCTCAGCAGCATACATCTAGATAACATTTCTGTAATGTAAATGATACTAACCTCATTTCCTCAGTGGCTTCTTACGCTATGACTTAACAGTTAACTGTCATTTCTTAGAGCACATATTAACAAGAAGATCCAATCATTGTCCATCCATCTTATCTGTCTTCACAACAACAATCCACTGAAGCCTAATGAACTGATGCTCAACTTGGGGTCAAGTTAGTTGCTGTTGACCATATTGTAAGTGAAGGGGGAAGGACTCAAGTACATGCCTGTCTGATGGGAAAGTCTCTGCTTGCTCTTCTTAGCCATGGTTCAGAAAGGCATTAAGATACCTCATAGATCCAAGCCTAGTAAGTGACTGGGCCTGTCCAATAGGGAAGAGCACTACATGCCCTCTGCAGTCAGCAAAGCATGGAATAGTATATTGTCAAATAAGCACATCCCATTCTGTCAGACTTAACTCAGGTGGGACATGAAGTTGAAGAGAGGCATATGGAAACCTAATGGAAACTTCATATCTAGCAAGACTGGATCTTGTCCTCTGTGTCCAAAGCATGGGTTTTAATCACTGCAGAAATGGCAAGATCTTTCAGGATCACAACAGGGACATATTGTGGGGGTGAGTTTTGTTTTGTTTTGTCTTTCTCTTGATTTGAAGAATATATAACTTGAGGAAGTGAGGTTTACAAGAAACAAAAATAAACAAAACCATATGTTTAAAATGTTCATGGTATGGGGTGTTAATACTTATGTTTCAGTGTGAATGGGAAGGGTCTCCAGGCACTACAAAAGTTTTGTTGCTTAAGCTTAAATTGCTTCTAGGTATATCTATTTCAGCTCACTATGTGCCTCTACCTGGGTGGCCAGTTCAAGTTGCCTGAGAATCTTTGCTCTCTAAGAAAACAAGCTGGATTCAAATACCATTTTGACCATTTCTGAATATGATATCCCATGCCTGAAACTTTATGAACATACCTTCATATGCTTTCTCTTTGGATAAAATTTCAATCATGACTTCCTCATAAATACTGTAGTCAACATGAGTCATACATGTATTGTTGATGACAGTGCATGAAAAATGCTCAACAAAATACTTCTCAAAGTGTCGTTGATGACATTAGCACCTGATGCGATGCCCACTATTTTCTATTATTCCAGAAATTTCCTTGAGTTGAGCCCCACACTCTATGGGTTTATACTTGCCTGCAGCACGAGTACTTTATAATTGGGGTTCTACTGTGTCTTCTTAATCATCAACCACCTTCAACAATGAGAAGAGAGTCTTGATTGACTGCTTAACCACAGGTGTATCCCCAGCCCC
This sequence comes from Peromyscus nudipes, assembly GCA_902168325.1. Classification (NCBI taxonomy): domain Eukaryota; kingdom Metazoa; phylum Chordata; class Mammalia; order Rodentia; family Cricetidae; genus Peromyscus; species Peromyscus nudipes. The sequence continues at coordinate 37,280 of CABHPH010123765.1, forward strand.
CATATTCTGTGACACTGCATTGTGGCCTGCTACTGTTTTCATCTGATACCTTGATTCTATGCACCAGAACATTCCATTACCCTTGCTTAAGAATAAGATAATGAGACCAGAAAAGAGCAATAGTATGAAAAAATCTAAACAATATATTGTTAAGTAAATAAAGAGTCAGCATTTCTATAATTATGGTTAATAGTATTATTCTTACAGAGCTTTGCAAAAATTAGATACTAAAATATGTTAAATGCTTAGTTCCCCACCTAGAATATAATTATTTTTATATCATAGATGATGTAGTTATTATGGTATCTAAGCTACTAAACAGTGTTGTGATTTCTAATGAGTCAATTAACCTTCCTGGGTCTCAATTTATGCATAAAATGAGGAAGGTTAGGCAACAATTCCATAAATCTTGTTAGTTCCATAAATTATGTTTTAATATAAATAGCTGAGGAAGTAAATGTATTATTCTCATATCAATTTGGAATATGCCCAATTTAGATACTTATCACTGAAATTCATATGTGAGGGAGGAGAAGCTACTTAAAGGGAAGCAATATGATGTTCCTTTTGTGAAAGTCATATTTTCACCTGCACTTTCCTGATACCTTCACCATGGCAAATACCCAAGAAAGGGGATTTGGCTTTTCAAAATCTCTTCTCTAGATAGGTCATATTAAGACACTTGATACATTTTCTAATGATGCAATTAAAAGTTGTATTTTATACCATGGTGTTGAAACTGCCTGTTAAAAAGGAAGACAAGATCCACTCCCACTCTGTGGTAGGCAGATGACCAGACTTTACTTAACAAAGATGATTTTGGACATGAGCACCTTATAAAGATCAGTAAAGGTCAGACACTTGTTCCAGATAAAGGGAGTTTGACAAGAGACAATGATTCCACATCCTGACAAATGTCTGCCAGTGAGGTATCACAGAGAAGGCTCCATATAAGGACTTCAGCTGTTAGCCACTATAGGAAGCCTGATACCATGGACTAAACAGAAGCTACAATAACTGTCTAGAGATGACATAAACTCACTACTTCAGTGGCTTCCCAGGATTTAAATAAATCCCTGAGACTTGCAATGGTTCAGTATGACATGACCTTAACTACAAATGTGTTGCTCCTACCTCTTCCCTGCAAGCCTACAATGCCCCAACTAACTGCACTCTCAGCTCCTCAGTACAGAAATCCCTAACTAGCTGACAGTTCTTAAACTGTGCAGCCTGTTGCCTGGAATCATTGTCAGAGGTTTTCTTCTGTATCTCAGAAACTCATTTCTTTCAAGCGTTTTCATTACAAGCTAGTTTACCGTAATGCCTTTATTCTATTACTCTGTCACAGATCCAAATTTCTGCTTCTTATGATCATCTACATTTTTCTTTATTAAATATTAGATTACATATATATATTCATTTATCTTTTTTGTCTTGTTTCCTCAAATATATACTTACAAGAGTTAGAAATGTTTGCTACTGTGAGTTAAATGTGTTAAGAATAACATATGGACCATTGTATAGACATGTATTAAGCAAATGAGTAAATAAATGAACGACTTTCCCTCGGGTACATTTTTTTATAGCTAGTCCCTTGACGTTTATTAGATGGCATTGAAAGAAAAGAGGTCTCACCTACTTTGCTTATAACTATACCCTTGTCTCCAGGTTGAATCTTAGAGGTAACATCTTAAAATTTCTCAACCAATGATCTTACACACATATCATGAAAGGGTCTCATACTTAAGTTTGAAGAAAGGTAGTGAATTATGTCTTTGACGACAGAAGAAGCCATCAAAACTTATTTTAAGCTCAATGCAGTTAAACATCAACAATGTTCCATTGGCAACCATTCTTCAGACAAAGTTAACTTTGTTTTGAATCATTGAATCTCACATGCATAGCTCTCACTTTCTTGGCAATCAAAGAGTGTAGCTTCTGGTTTCAAACGTTTAGTGTTTGCCTCTGTTGTTTGGATGGAAAGGTAAGGTGTCTGTCTATAATGGAAAGACACAAATAATTTATTATAATTGTAGGTAGACTTCTAACACATAAATACCAACTCATCTCAAGCCATGTAAGAACAGTTAGAAGTGCAGTGACAATTTCAACTTAAGATAAAAGGAAACTGAAGTAAAGAAGATCGTGGTTTGTACTCAAGGACATAATGCTACATGCGTTAGAGTTGGTACTTCATAATTAATGATCTAATTGCCTTGGGTTTAGAGTCTGTGCTTTGAGCATTTGAATTCCATGGCTTCTATCTAAATAAGAACTAAAACATACAATTGATATATTAGGAACAAGGTTTGTCTTGATGATAAGCCTCCAGACCTATCCAAATGCTTTCTAAAGGCACAGCTCCACCAGCATGTTTAATGGCAGTGATTTGTTTGTTTGTTTGTTTGTTTGTGTTGGGAATGAGAACAAGGCCCCCATTCATGCTAGGCAAGTGCCCTACCACAGAGGTACACCTCAAGCTATTGTTTTGTTTTAGACAGATGTCACTATGTATATAATTCAAGCTGGTTTGGAACTCACTATGTAGATAGGATGAGTGCATATTTGTCTACTGCTGAGGAGAGTATAGACATGTGTCATCATACCTTTGAATTTTGAATAAGGATATAAAAGTGGGTCCCTGTGAAATTATGGCATCAGAGCAAACTGGTGAGCTCTCCAATTTTAATAATTAGGGTAATGAACATTAAGAATGACGATATGAATATATGCATTTGGAATTTAACCTTGGCATTATAGAACTTCATTCCCTGGGCCACTAACTATGCATACTATCATGCAGTAATTAATATCTACTATAAAACTTAAACAGACAAATCTTAATGATGTAAAACACTTCAGTTCATGGTCCACAAATTCAGCTCAAAGCTCTCTATACTGCATCTGTATCTAATGAGGATGATACACTGGCAAACAACATCACTGTCATCAGATCACTAGAATGCCAGACTCAGAATGATTGGTCCACTAGAAGAACAGGAAAGCTTCAATTATGATAAGGATTTTATAGAATTTAGATGATGCTTAAAGTTGATCTTCTGAGTATAATTCATTCGATTTTTCTTTAAAGAAAGTAGTACTGATGAAAACAGGCATTTCCATCTCTCTAGGACTCAGTTTCTTCGTATATGGAATGATTGATTTGATTCAGGTAATTTCTGATTCCATTCTGTGCAGCCGTGATAAGTCAAAGCTTCAATTATGTAAATTGCAGATACACCTTACCTTATTTTCCCTTCTTCTTCATAGTTTCAATTATCATAGCTATGCTTTCAAAATGCATCTATATAAAGCTGTATGCAAAAAAAACCAACAACGTTAAGATGTATAGGAAAATTCTGTAGAGAATGATTGTATCACATATGACTATTATTTATTTTTGTCATAGTTGAAGTATTTACTCTCTGTAGCCTAATGAATGCTACTTGGATCAGCGCCACTATTATAACTCTGAAACTAATCTAGACTTTTTTGCTATTCCCTTGTGATCTTAAGCACATTCTCATTCTGATTAAGTCTTCAGCTAGCCTTCTACAAAATAGAAACAACACCTGAATTCTTACGTATTTGTCAGCAAGAGTTGGGAAAGGCATCTGCAGCCTCCTTTAATCCTGTTTGCAAGTTCTTAAATGAAGTTGGTTTTCATTCCACCCTTTGTTCTGTCCCAGGTAGCTAGAACCACCTGTGTTTCTTTTTGTTTTGTTTGTTTATTTTTAAATAGAGCCTAGAACAAATATTTTTCATGGACAACTGTCCCAATCAGAACCCCAAACTCAAATGAGGCTATGTTCATCTCCTAATCAGTTTTGGGTGCATTTACTTTAGAATGCTACTTGCTATCATATGCATCATTGTGTTATAGATGCCAATGTGCCAATCAACCTACTCTGTATGTCTCAAATTCTTTTATTAAAGTATCTCCACACTGGATGCAAGCAGCATCTCACACTGAATTTCCTCTTGTCTCAAGAATGACAAGCCACTTGTCTCCATTAATCTTTCCGTCATTCTCAAACAAAGAAAGATAGTCAGGCATCAGTTTTAAGGTGGGCATTCATACTACTTCTGCCTCCATTTTTATCCAATAGCCTATAAATGTTTTATTTATTTGATAAGACAGACTTTAGAAGCTTCTTTATGACATGTTTAATCTAGTGCATTGTATTCAACAAAGGTTTGTAGAGTCTGGCTACTATGGATACCTGATCTAACATCTTATGCCTGTCACAAGATTATTGGTCATTGCCATCATAACATGTTGTGTAGTATATTAGGATTATAAAACAGGATTTGCAATTTGATGTTCTGAGGTTGAATTTCAATTTTACAAGTTAAGGGCTCATTCACTCTTAGCTACCATTTTCCTCATATCTAAGATGAGAACACTTACTTCATAAAACTGAGATGAAATCAAATACATGATACAATTAATATGCCTAAACTATAGTATTAATATACCTGCATTATACTATTATATTAACAATTTTTATTTAACATTAGCCTACTTTCCATGTAATTCACAGTAAAACAAGGTATTAAAATTATTTATGATAATTTTATAGGATATATAAATATAGTGGAATGTAAATATATCCATAAGGAGGTCAAATAATAGTTTAAAAACCCAGGATGAATAAAAATTGAAATTGTTATCTTAACTCACACAAAATGACTCTACATCCTCTTTGCATAACCTCTGAGTGCACTTTTTTTTGTCCATTAGTCTGTTTAGGTATTAATGTTTTAATAATACAGAAATATTCACTATAAGGGGGTCACTAAAACGTCAAATGTTGAAAATATCCCTTAATTCCATTCCCATATGGCATTAAAAGATGGTATGTTAAAGTATTCAAGGACTTTTATTTTCTTAAATGTTACAGTTTAGAAAGGACTTTTCTCAGACAATACATGAAAACACCTTTGGCTTCTCATTATATTTTTGGAAGCAGGATGCTAGGATTTTTAAAATTTCTTCTTTATGAGTTTCAATTAACAGTTTCAGGTGGGAATAATATCCTCACACCTCAATCACCCCAGTTTGTCACATGATCACAAGTAAGCATGATGGTGATCATGGACAGATAGCATGGATTTGTAGTTGATCCAAAACCACAGATCTACCACCACACTTGTCAAGAGCAGCATGGAAGAACTAATGACTTACTTTTCATAAGTCTATCCTTGAATATATGCTACTATTTAATACTTATTACTCATATCTGTCAAATAAAGTAAAGTGAGTAAATACAAAAAAAGAAGTTTTATGCTGATTTTAAAGGGGATACAGATCATGAGTTTATCTGTCTTTTTGTAAGAGAGAGTGACTATGAGCATTCTTTTCGAGTTGCTTTTAATACATTTTTTTTAAATTGCTCTCTACTGTAGCTTGATATGAGGATTGTTCTTTCTTCATTCAGTAATACTTTATCATCATTTTGAATGTATGTGGCTGAAATGTAGATATTTTCACAGCCCAGTACAGCATACAGAGATAATGAAATAGCTGTGCCATTAAAATTTTGATTCAATTTTTCTCTGGAATGAGTTAACAGAAAACTACTTTCATTTTTATGGCTGAAGAAGAGACAATTTGTGTTGTGAAAGTTTAGTCATATTCCAAACTCTCATAGCTCTGGAATTTCCTAAACTACTCAACTAGTGCAAAGAACAATCAATATAAAAAAGGAGCCACTGGCTTTATCTTTTATCCTTAAAACTTTGCTCAAGTCAGGACTATTGTTTCATATGCATACCAGTCTGATGTTAATATTACTTTTATTTTTTAAATTTATTTATTTTATCTCTATGGGTGTTTTGTTTGAATATATGTCTGTGTGCCCTGTGTGCCTAGTACTCAAGGAGGCCAGAAAAGGGTGTCAGATACCCTGCGACTGGAGTTACAGATGATTGTAGACACCAAGTGGATACTGGGAATCTAATTTAGGAAGACCAGCTAATATTCTAAACTCATGAGCTCTCTCTTTAACTAACATTATTTCATTAAAAAGGAGTCTTACTGAAGTTTACCTAAATTACAAGATATAAGTATAATAAAATATGCCTATTTGTTACTAAAATTCTACATAAATTTTGAGAAACTAAATGATCAGAATGTGCCTGAAATAATGGCTTGAAATATCAAAATCTAGAAATATAGGAACATAAATTTCTCTGTTCTCTGAAAATGCAATAAACACTTCCCTGGGGTATGATGAATTAGCCTACCACAAAAAAGGAAGATTAGTCTAACGGCTACATTGTTTACCTATTACAAAGTAGGCCATTGCTACTCTGTCTTGAAAAGAATATATGTTACATAAATTATCAATCCGTAGTTACCTGGTAGACCTATAGAATTTATGAAATAGAAAGTTTCATGGAGATTTTCAAGCTCAACTTTCTCATCTTATACTGAGAGAGGGAACTTGACTTATAAGGTAGAAAGTCAGAAGATAACAGAGGAGACATAAACATCACTACTTTGACTATTGTTTATCAAATGAAATAATTTTACCTGCCAGATACCAATCTTTTTGCTTGAAAATACGTAATGGGTCTACATAGAGCATCATGTGTTTAAATGTATCATATATAGACTCAGACAGAAGAACATTGGGTATTCAATGGTACCATCCCCAGTTTCCCCCAAGAAATGGAAACCTAAAGCACTTGGAAAGAAGCAAATACAAATTCTTTAAACTTTTACATTAACAATTTTATTCTAAAGTACATTTATTAGACATAGATTGGAAATAAGATATGCTATATAAATATTGTATTTTCTCTGCCCTCCAGAATACAACCTAATAGATATAATTCGTAATATTAATAAATTCAAACTACATTTTGAATGAGGCCCACGCTATAGAACAGTTGCAAAGTGAAATGAAAAGTTTTAACTATTTAGGGTAACCTTTAAAAAAAATCATCCTTGATTTTTAACCACGTTCAATTTTCCCTACTTAGTCTCGAGTTCCTTTATAGGGCATGTCTACAAATAGAAATAAGAATGACAAAACAACTAGGGCGTGTGGGATGCTGGGAAAGGAACTCCTGTGGGGAAAGAGAGCTGAATGAAATGAGTATCAGTGCTTCCTTGTTTGTATGGAGGTTTCAGGACATGGGCAAATTGTTACTTTGATGTTAAATGCTGTTTATTCTCTTCCTTAATTAAACTTAGGCTGTAACTCTAGAGTATGTATGCAAACTATACAACAAGCTATATCATCAGCTTATTTATATCATATCTCCAGGAATTAATTTGTATATTCTTTAGAAAGTTTTTTGACTCTTAAATTGACATTGAAATACGTCTAATAAATACTTCAGCTATAAAGAACACCATTTCTTTACAAATCCCCTAATTTTTACATACTATGTATAATTCCACTTTGGTATGGTTATGAACATTTTACCATTTTAAAATACTTCTGAACAAACACCAGAAATCAGAGATTCATAGTGACATTTAGAAGAAATCAAATTCTCTCTGCAGTGTGAATACAATGTTAACAATAATACTAATAATACAATATAAAATTCAAGACAGAAACTGTCCATGCTGAGCAGTACAGATTTGAATTCATGTAATAATGGAAAAGAATACTGAATACTTCCACAGAGATTAGCAGCCCTTAGGAGGGACAACCCTAAGTTATTATCTGACAGGTGATATTTATGCTCCTGAAACAAAAACTCTAACACTACAATAGGCATCATACAAAACCCAGAATGAATACCCTGAACATAAGAGTGTAAAGAAGGACCACACCTCTAGCACAAAATCAGATGTAACCAATACCTCCAAAGAGCTAGAAATTCTGATAGTGTTCTATGAAGGTTGCTGTCTCAAACAGAAGAAAGCATAAAATCCACCACATCAAAATGGGACGTCTCAGTCATAACCATCAGGTAAAATTACAGTAATGCACAAAGAAGCCAAAAAAGTTACTAGTTTCATGAAAATATACAAAATCAAGTCAATTTTAAAAACATTGATCATTTCCAAAATTTAGGGGTTTTCCTCACTTTGAAACTACCAAATATTTCCTTCAGAAAGAGCCACAATATGCACTCTGCAAAGTTCCATTAAAATTACTTTAATAAATCTTGCTTTCCACTCCCTCCTCCTCCCAATGAGTTATAAATGTAGGTTTCTGGTAACCTACATCAGAGTGACACACTTACTTTAATTTGATGTTTGCTATTTGTAAAAATAATCACATTTATGTCACATTGTGGCAGCCTTTCTGAGAGGATTAGATTAGCTGAAGATATAAAGACGTTGCTAACATTCTTTATGTTTACTCAAGTTTAAAACTTCAAGTGAGAATACCACAGCAACACTGTCAAGTACCAGAACAAGATGCTTTTAAAAACTGCACTGCCAACTTTTGAGAAACAATGACTGGCTGAACACTAACATATCTCAAATACATTCTGAGTAAGAAGAAAATACACTCAAAATTTACTCAGAATCTCCGAGACACATTCAGTCCATGGAAAGATACAGGCAAGAATATACCTCACTTTTAAAGGGAGAGGAGACTATTAAGAACGGAGGATCAGCCTCTAATGAACATAAATATCAACACTTGCCAAACCAAAGCTTGTTTAGAAGCAAGCCCTTAGAATCTGTCACATGAGTTGGAGACTCATTTCTCCGTGGAGTCTCCGTTAGATTGTAAAGCAGATAACATCAACACTCCTGCAGACACCCTTAGGAGAAAGCTTGTTCCTCAGTGTTCGATCTTAAACCATAAGAATTTCTAAATGCATATCCAGTTCTATCCAATGAGTGCATTTGCATACAAGAAACAAGTGCACCCCACAACATACACAAATACAATTTGCTGCTATAATCAGAAGAGGATATTCTACACAAAATCCAACAAAAAACAACAACAGGGACCAAATGCTCTGAATATGAGCTGACACATATTATCAATCCTTATTCCTCGGTTTTGATTCTAGATTCTAAGTGCTGCTCACAGTGTTTTAACATTCTCTCGCTGTGACAACATCACCACAACTTGCCAAAAGTTTATTTTGTTAATCTTCCTTACCCTGAGAAACCTGCTTTTCTGCATGTCCAGCCCACAATCACATTTCTCTGTTCTCATTTCAGGTGCCTCTAACATTCTCTTAAAGAATTTTTTTTTTAATTGCAAAACAGGATTTTTGTAAGTGACTGAAAAGCACTCCCTTACCTTCTAAACCTGCTTCAATCAGCCCAAACTGTTCCAATAATTTAACAAAAAGCACAATGACGATCAGAACTGCTATCATTTCAAGCCCCTCCAAGTTCATGGTCAGCTAGGTCATGGTCCAGCCACAGCCACTGAGAAGCGCTCCTCACCCTGGCTTTCTTTGTAAAGCCATTAAACTACATTAAGAAGGCTACAGCTGGAGAGGGAGGAGGAGAGCTGGGAGAGAGGAGGGAGAGAGAAAGGAGAGAGAGGAGAGAGAGGAAAGAGAGGAGAGAGAGAGAGAGAGAGAGAGAGAGAGAGAGAGAGAGAGAGAGAGAGAGCGAGCGAGCAGTCATCCTGTTTGCTGTATCCAAGGCCAGAAGTGGCAGCCCCGATAAAGTCGAGCCTGTCAGATCAGAATTATCAGAGTCCTTGTTATCACTCTCCCACAAGGAGACAGCCATGCGTGAAGTAGTAGTGCTCAGATCGTGGAAAACCAAGGAGGTCTCCAGGTCCGGAGCAAGCCTGGCGGGCAACAGAAGCAGCGCCCCCAGGACTCCACACCTCACTCGTCAATGGAATCTCAGGGCTGGTCAGTTGCCTTGGAAACAGTGGAAGCGAAGCTGAACTCCTGCTGCAGCCAGGACCTGAGCACCTTGTTTTGAGAAGCAAGGAAAAAGAAAAGCCTGAACCGCCCACAGGCAGTGACAGCTTGCTTTCCGCAGTTTCTGAGCGAGCTTTACTCTTGAGAGAAAACAAATGTGTGTATTTTATTCCAAGGAGTGCGGAGAGGAATGAAGCTTTCCGGCGTGGTTCGTTATGGGTCTGTTCTTTTCAATGAGTCGCTTTATGGGAATGCTCAGTGTCTTACTCATTGTAAACTAATATTCTATTTGAGTAGTAACTAGTATTTCAAACTGTGATATGCTCATAAATAGTCTCACTGTTTACTAATATTTTAGAGTTTAGCAGTTATCTCCTTTCTCACTGGCTTCACTTTCAAATTAACAATATATGTATTTAGCATTTATTGCCTTGCATGCTTTTTGAAAACGGTTGACATAAACTCAGTGCCATAAAAAGTTTGAGAAGGAAAAAAAAAATGAAGCAAACATTCTTTGGATGTTCTGTGTCTTGTACATGTTTTTTTTCCCTCTCTCAATACTGCCTAAAGAGGTAGATCAGTCCCAGAATAAAGAACTGATTGAAGCAAAATAAAACACATGAAAACGAACAACAGAACCCAGAGTATAACTCATCCTACACAAGTCTCCTACTCCACAGATGAGCAATCTAAGGACCAAAGAGCACAGACCAAGGGGCACAGAAAGTGCAGTGGGGTGGTTAGAAGTTCAAATCCAGAGCCAACTAGCCTGGATTCAGGTTTAAAACCTCCTAGATCTTATATACATTACATCATATCATCATGCCTCAGTATCCACATTTGTGAGCAGGGCCATGATAGCAACACCAAGTTCACGAACTTTTGAGAAAATTAGTTAAAAATATTCCCAGAGCAAAGGGATTTGCTCAACAGTAGTAGCTCTTGTCTTGGCATAAATATTTCCATGCTTTATTCATATTTCTGAGGGTTGCTAGGGTAATTCCTCTAATACTCAACTTTCTTACTAAATATTCTCATATGGCTTACAGTGGACACACTGAGTTAAGCCCACATGCCTGTGTACTGCCTCCTGGTGGTGTCTTTACACTCGGCTATCAGCCCCAGGGGTTTACCCTTCAATGTTACTATTTTCGTACAGACTGTCTACAAGGTAGATAGCTTTGTTCCTTCTCCAAAATGTATCCTGGACTTCTAATTCTCTAGGGCTTTGTTTTCACCCTTCTGTCTGTTTGCTGGGGAAAGAGAGACATAAAAACAAACAAAGCAAAACACAAAACAAAATAAAACCAGAATCTATCATCTCTGCTTGTCAAGTTCCTCGGATTATTTCATGAAAATTCTAAAACCAGTGCTGGATACAGTCTTTTCCTCCTGTGTGCCTGTTTGTTGCTACTTTTACTGCTTATGTTAATTACCTGATATTGTCAAGCCTCGGTGTATTGTATTATAGCTACTTTGATGTATGTTCGCTCCAATAAAAGACGAACTTCAGGAGGACATATATCATGACTTCATTGCCTGCATTGACAATGCTTTCCTACCTCTTATAATCCTCTTAGGGGCCTACTTCTCACTTGGTAGATATTTGGTAGATCATTCTAGT
>CABHPH010123766.1:0-22053 GCA_902168325.1 Peromyscus nudipes
CATGTCCTTGGGGCTGTATCTTGATGGTCCCTTCCTGTCACTACCTGCTGTACTTCCTGTCTGCCCCAATGTAAACCACAGTACCCTACCACGCCTTCCTCAGCAGAACGCACTGGAGGGGTGAGCTAAAATAAACAAGGCCTCCCTTTAAGTGGCTTTCTTGCGTATTTTGCAACATAAAAGTCTGGTTAAAACACTCTAGAGCAGTGGTTCTAAAACCTTCCTAGTGCTGCAACCCTTTAATACAGTTCCTCACGTGGTGGTGATCCCCCAGCTACAAAATTATTTTTGTTGCCACTTCATCACTGTAATTTTGCTACTGTTATGAATCATAATGTAAACATCTGATCTCTCCAATGTTCATAGGTGACTCCTGTGGAAGGGTCGTTGAACCCAAGGGGTCGCAACCCACAGGCTGAGAACCACTGCTCTACACAGCTGTGCATGCCCTTGTTTCTGCTGATGCAGTTTTCACACCTTAGCAACCTACCATGACCCATTCTGAGCTCTAATTCTCACCAACCTCACCCTCAGCCACCTAGCTTGGCTGCGCATGGCTGATATTTGAAGTGAAATTATGCAAATATGTGTGTAACTTTAATGAAGTTTATAATACTAAAGGAATTCTAATTTTTATGCAAATTTTCCCCATTTTGTCCAATTTCTAAATTGTAGAGGGAAAATCTTTTGAATATTTTAAAAGGATAGGAACAGAAGGGGAAGATAATCAAAGATCCTGTCAAGAAATCCACTGTGCTTATTCTTTTTTCTGAGCTAAACAAGATGTCTGAGGCCACTTTACCATATCTGTCTGTAAGCTTACCTGGTTGCAATAATTGATGGCACAGGACATGCCTGCCATTATGACAGGCTTCATCTACTTGGTACTCAAGCAGCTTCCGGGCACGCAATCGCTGAAATTCTTAGTATTTCCATAGTGACGAGATGCCCTGGACCAAGCAGGGCATTCTTCAGTGACAGGGTCTTAAACGGTTTGGCCAAGAGTTGAAAAGATAAAGAAGACAGAAAGCTGTGGCTGGGAGGTTGGAACCACATGTCATGCCAAGCAAGCGTATAAAGAAGTGCAGCAGTACAGCATCTGATATTCCATTTTTAGGGAAGAAATGAATGGAAGTCAGCAGAAACTAGCATAGGATGGGCTGAAGTCAGCAGGAAGCTAATGGAACAGTGTTGCACAGAGGGAACACAGAATATCTCAGGAACACTACAGACTAAGCCTACAGCAACCTTGGGACTGATAACCACAGCCCCTTAAGGGAAAGAATTGAGTTTTCAGGATCTGAAGCCTCAGCTCCCCCAAGGCCCTGGCCCCAGGCCATTTTCAGCTCTACCAAGAATATTCCTGGCCTAAGGGAAAGCCTTGATCATCCCAGCCCTCAATAAGGAGGATATCTTTCCTATGATAATGAGATGACTATTGGTTGGTGATTCTTCAATAACCACAGGAGAGGGACCAGTCACCAGAAAGACCAAGGTGGGACCAAAGAGTTTGAACTTTCAGTCCCACATTACAACCACTGGGGAGGAGACACAGTCACCAATAGCCAGTGACTTGGTATTACGCATGTGTGTTGAAGCTTCCATTAAAGATCCAAATGGACTGTGTGCTGGGTGTTTCCAGATCACTGAACACACAGGAGCTTCCTAGAGGAGGGAGCTTCTAATTAGGATATAGGAACTCTGTGGCTCTGTGTCCCCATGTCTTTCTTATCTGGCCTTTTGTCTGAATTCTTCCTACACCCTTCATAATAAACTAGACGGAGAACAGTTATCCTGGTTCTGTAAGCTAAGCTAGCAAATTAACGGGCCTGAGGCTGTAAGAGCATAAACTATTCTCAAGAGGGGACAATGAGAATTCCAGTTTATAGGAGCATGGGCCACAGATTTGGGATTTGGCAGTCTTGGAAGACAATGCCCTTAATCTATGGAATAGAATGTAGATTCCTTATAGTGTGAGAATAGTTTGGAAAAGGTTCAACTGGAGAATTTCTTCATTGTTGTGGTTGGAAATTCTCCACACCCCAATTAATGTCACAATGTGCTGGCTGTGTGAGTGCTCAGAAAAAAAAAAGTTTCTGAACAATCTATACAAGAGTGAGTAAAAAGAACAATACAAACACAGGGTCTTTTGCATGGAAATAACTTGTTCCAAAGAGTAGCCACATTAGGATTTCATCATGCTTTGCTTTTAATAAATTTAAAATACGCAGAAACTCGATATTTCAGAAAGGGTGTAAGTGGTTTATTTCCCATAATACTTTTAACTAATGGAAAAGATAACATAGGTAGCATTATATTTTAATTAGTGTAATTTAGTTTTCATATATTTTTATCAAGACAAAATTCCATGTTTAAGCAAATTTTACAAACACACATATAGATATAAACACATGTAAACAGCAAAAGAAAAATTAAGGACCACACTTGGTTAGAAAATTTTTTCTATTAATATTATTTGATTGTTAAAGGGGAGAGTGGGTCAATTATAATCCATGCAACTGCTTTTACTATTTGATTGACACACTGGTGAAGGAAAGCGAAGAGAACAGAAGACTAGATTGTGTCTATACCAGGAACAGATCTCTGTGTGTGTGTGTGTGTGTGTGTGTGTTGATATGATTTCTTCTCCTATTTATGAATGTGCAGACTAGGAGTGGGGTTTATATGACAGACATATTTTACTTTATTCATACAGCCATCTTTATAAAACATCTGCATAATAATTTTGCATTATCAACACATGTGAGATTTATGGTTGGTCCCTGTCCATGCTGGTACTGAGCATTGCTGAGAATCTTTTAATGAATTCTAGGTTTTCCAGTAGGTGTGTATTATAGTGGTAGTTCTCTAGTAGGTGTGTCATGGTGTATTATAGTGGTAGTTCTCTAGTAGGTGAGTCATGGTGTATTATAGTGGTAGTTCTTTAGTAGGTATTATTATTATTATAGTGGTAGATTTGTAATTTGTGGGTATCCTTCCTCTTTCTTTTTACTCTTAGATGGGGTATCAGTATGCAGTCCAGCCTGGCCTCCAACATGTGATCCTCCTGCCTCCATCTGGCAAATGCTGGTGACTGGCACATTTTTAGTGAAAAAAAAAAATGATGTCTTTGCATTTGTTTAGTTGCAATCCATACTTCTCAGGCTAGTCTTGAAGAAGCAACAAAACAATGTATATACAATATACAGGTTTAAATGTGTGTGGGGTGTGTGTGTGTGTGTGTGTGTGTGTGTGTGTGTGTGTGTGTGTGTGTAATTGCTCTACTTTGCTTTCTGTTGCTGTGATTTTAAAAAACAAAAACTGACCAAGAGCAAGTTTGGGAGAAAAGGGTTTATTTCAGCTTGTAGTTTACAGTCTACCATCAAGAGAAGCCAAGGCAGAGACTTAGGGCAGGAAGGAGCTTGATACAGAAATCCCAGAGAAAAGCTGCTTATGGCTTGCTTTCCTGGCTTGATCAGTTACCCTCCTTCCTTCCTTCCTTCCTTTCTTTCTTTGTTTTTTTTTTTATTAGACAACTGTCTCACTATGCAGAGGGCCTGGTCAGGTCCCATGTAGGCTCCACAGCTGTTGGTCTAAAGTTCAGGAGTTCCCACTAGCTTGATTCGGTTGTCTCTGTAGGTTTCCCCATCATGATCTTGATGCCTCTTGCTCACAGAATCCCTCTTCCCTCTCTTTGACTGGATTCCTGGAGCTTGGGCTGGTGCTTGGCTGTGGATCTCTGCATCTGCTTCCATCAGTTACTGGATGAAGGCTTGATGATGATGACAGTTAGGGTATTCACCAATCTGACTACCAGGGTAAACCAGCTCAGGTACCCTCTCTACTTTTGCTAGTAGTCTAACTTCTGGAGTTATCACCATCCCTGACCTCAAGCTCTATAGAACTATAATAATAAAAGCAGCTTAGTATTGGCATAAAAACTGACATGTGGACTTATGGAATGAAATTGAAGACCCTAACATTAATATGAATACCTATAAACACCTGATTTTTGACAAAGAAGCCAAAACTGTACAATGGAAAAAAGAAAGCATCTTCAACAAATGGTGCTGGCATAATTGGATGTCAACATGTAGAAGATTGCAAATAGATCCATATCTATTGTCATGCATAAAACTCAAGTCCAAGTGGATTAAAGACCTCAACATAAATCCAGTTACATTGAACCTGACGAAAGAGAAAGTAGGAAGGAGCCTTGAATGCATTGGCACAAGAGACCACTTCCTAAATATAACACCAGTAGCACAGACACTGAGAGCGACAATTAATAAATGGTATCTCCTGAAACTGAGAAGCTTCTATAAGACAAAGGACATGGTCAATAAGACCAAACGACAGCCTACAGAATGGGAAAAGATCTTCACCATCCCCACATCTGACAGAGGGCTGTTCTCCAAAATATATAAGGAACTCAAGAAACTAGACATCAAAATACCAAACAATCCAATTTAAAAATGGGCTACAGAGCTAAACAGAGAATTTTCAACAGAAGAATCTCAAATGGCCAAAACACATCTAAGAAATTGCTTAACATCCTTGTTCATCAGGGAAATGCAAATCAAAACAACTCTGAGATACCATCTTACACCTGTCAGAATGGCTAAAATCAAAAACACTGATGATAGCTTATATTGGAGAGGATGTGGAGCAAAGGGAACACTCCTCCACTGTTGGTGGGAGAGAAAACTTGTACAGCCACTTTAGAAATCAGTATGGTGGTTTCTCAGAAAATTGGGAATCAATCTACCTCAAGACCCAGTGATACCACTCTTGGGCATTTATCTAAGGAATGCTAAACCATACCAGAAGGATACCTGCTCAACTCTGTTCATAGAAGCATTATTCGTAACAGCCAAAACCCGGAAACAACCTAAATGCCCCTCAACCAAAGAATGGATAAAGAAAATGTAGTACATATACACAATGGAGTACTACTCAGCAGTTTAAAAAAAAAAAAACAATGACATGAAATTTACAGGCAAATGGATGGAACTAGAAAATACCATCCTGAGTGAGGTAACCCAGACTCAGAAGGACAAACAGGTATGTACTCACTCATAAGTGAATACTGGATATAAAGCAAAGGATAATCAGACTACAACCCACAGCTCCAGAGAAGCTAACTAACAAGGAGAACCCTAAGAGGGACACATAGATTCCCCTGGGAAGGGGAAATAGATGAGATCTCCTGAGTAAATGGGGGGTGAGGGGAGACAATAGAGGATAGGGGATGGGGCATGAGAACATAAGGGAACGGAATGGTCCCGCTGGAACAGGGACAGAGTGGGAGAACAATAAAAGAGATATCTTGGTAGAGGGAGACATCATGGGGATAGGGAGAAACCTGGTGCTAGGGAAGTTCCCAGGAATCCACAAGGATGACCTAAGTTACCTTTCTTATATAGCTCAGGACCACCTGCCCAGAGGTGGCACCACACACAGTGGGCTGGAGCCTCCTATATCAATCATTAATCAAGAAAACGCCCCATAGTCTTGACTACAGATCCATCTGATGAAGGCAATTCCTTAATTAAGGATTCCCCTTCCCAGGTGTGTCAAAGTGACAACTGAAGCTGTGAGAATTTTAAATCACATACTATATGCATATATACATATATATGTATATCTATATGTATATGAGTTATGGAATAATATCGAATATCAAGATATGACTTACATGTGCTATATGTTATAATTCTTAATGTTCCCTAACTCCTATAGTCTTCCACTTTTCCTCTCTCTGTGTCAGCCTAGACTATTTTAAGAAATAGTTCTTGACACTATCTTGCGATATTTTTCTCAGCTATATCACGTTATCTGCTGATCCATTAGAGGACAACCTTGCCTGTGGTAGCATGCCATGGGTGTTTGAACGCACATCTGGGAGATTCTGTCATTCCCCTTTTACTCTTTATTATTTCTCTCTGTTGAAATTTCATTCTAGCCACTCTTTTGATCTGTTCTTGCCAACATCTGTCTCATCTCTGAGTCTAATTCTGTTCATTACTTTGTCTGTTGACACTGATATTTTTTTTTTCTTCCCAGGTCTTCTGTTTACCTTTAAACTTCTCATTGAACAGTAACATATTATGAATGATCATCATTCCACTTCTATGGGAAATTGGATCAACCCAGCCAAGAGCTTAGCTGTATTTGAGGTTTTTGACAATACTATGGTTCTGTTCTTTACACCATGGATACTAGATTCTGCTGGTGGTAGCCAGCCATTGCCTTGGCTTAGAGCAGATTTTGGAGTGTAAGAGGTTTCCTTAGTATTTGTCCCCTTCGTTGTTTACTCATCCTTCCACACAAGTGCCACACAGTAGTTCTTCTTCCAGTCCCTGACAAGCTGTTCGTGGAAGATCTGCTGTTTGGGACTCAGTGCCCTCATTGGAAGAGAATTGTCTGGATGCCAGAGTAAGGAAGGATGTAAGTTCCTTTTGATAAGGAAACAGAACTGTAATGGTGTCTGTGATTAGCCTAAGGCAAAGGCATCTCCTATTCTCCATAGAATTGCTATAGATACAGAAATTGGTATATGATTCTGGACAGAGAAGAGTTTTTGATCATGCCCTTTCTCCGCAGAAGAGTGGAGCGTTGTGTGCATTTACAGTCTCTGTTCTCACTACATCTGTTCTGGCTGCTGCCCCAGAATAATTCCTTACCTCACAGGCTCTTGTAGCTTCTCTGGGTTTTCCCTGGTGTAATGATGGAAATGGTCTTTTTAACCACAAACGCTTGAATCTATTCTCCTTTTTATGCACCTTTTAGTCTCTTCACTATCTTCTTCTAATTCCTGAAATAAATATTTTCAAAATCTCTCTGTCTCTGTCTTTCTCTGTGTGTCTGTCTATGTGTCTGTCTGTCTGTCTGTCTGTCTGTCTGTCTGTCTGTCTGTCTGTCTCTCTCTCTCTCTCTCTCTCTCTCTCACACACACACACACACACACACACACACACACACAGGCATTTAACTTCTAAATGTCCAAATGTTTGGATCAGGCGTATATTTTAGAAATCCAAATGTTTTGTCAAGGATATTTATTTTAGCTTGAAGAATCCTTTCTTGTGATTATTTCTGGAGAATCTTCTGCAGCTGCAAGATTAATCCACATGCTCTCTTTCCTTATTACACCTTCCCCTTGCCCCCTCCCTACTTGATTCTTGCAGAGGGTTACTAGTTTGAGGGTGCCCTCTCCTGTTAGTTTTTAAAAATACAATTTTGTTTTGTTTTGTTTTGTTTTGAGACAGGGTTTCTCTGTGTAGTTTTGGTGCCTGTCCTGGATCTCGCTCTGTAGACCAGGCTGGCCTCGAACTCACAGAGATCTGCCTTGCTCTGCCTCCCAGTGCTGGGATTAAAGGCATGTTGCCAACTCTGCCCGGCTTAAAAAATAGAAATATTTTAATAGAAATTTACAAGGAAAAAAGAAAGGTATTCTTGGTACCCCACCCCCACCCCACCCCACCCCGCTCCCTTTTCTACAGAACCCTTAGTCCTCTCCTCTCCCTTTCGCTACCACCTCTCCCAGGAGCGCTGTTATACCCGTATTTATCTGATCTCCTGCAAGGGCAATGCTTCCCACGGATACCATTTCCGTCCCGTTCAAGGCCTCTCTCCCTGTAGACAGTGCAGTGAAATCCCAAATCTCAACTTTGTGTTGAAAATTGTATACTTATTCTTGAAGTTTTTCTTCTAAAAGTGATGCTTTTGCTTGACGCGAGTGCCTTTGTCCATGTTCTCCAGAATTTGTCCATCGTATGTTTGGACACTATAGTGATTTTTAATATGATAATTCTAAAAAGTATAATTAGGTATGAGTAATTTAATTACACTCCTGGTTTACTGTACACTATTGGCTGGGGGTTATCTGGAGGAAAATAAAATCAGGCCTCTACTACTCAAATTATGTATTCATAAAATGAAAGCTGTGCTTAATGGCTCAGGCTTCATCCCGGTTTCTCAGAAAGCTGAGACAGGAGGACCACAATCTCCAGTCTCAACCAGGTAACTGAGTGAGCTAATGTTTCCAAATAAAAGATACAAAAAGGGGCTTGGAGAGGTAGAGCTGGAGAAACGGCCCCGCTGTTAAGAAGCATGTACTGCCGTTCCAAAGAAACTGTGTTCAGTCCCCAGCAACCAGGTCACCTGGCTTATGTCCACCTGCAACTCCAGCTCCAGGGGATCTGACACCTTCTTCTAGTTCCTGTGGGCAATGGAAGTCATGGCCACACACCCACACTTACACCCACGCACATCCACATAATTAAAAATAATAGAATAAATCATTTTTAAAAAGCTGAGGATACAGCTCAATAGCAGGGCACTTGCCTGGCAAGCATGAAGCTTTTTCTTCATTCTCCAGTGCTTCAATTAATTAATATTAATTCAGTGTCATACAGCATTAAAACAGAGTGCACTTGTAATAAAAATAATGATATGAATGGACCTTACCTTACATTGACTTAAAAATGGATAAATGAGAAGAGCAAAATACAAGATCTCGACTTGTATAAAATGTTTACAACTAAAACGAATTTATTGTGATATAAATAAGATTTTGTCAAGAAAAGATAGGAGGGGAAATTTGCAATAAATAAATACAGAGAACGTAAGTAACGCAATGGTGAAAATATTCTGTCTTCATCTGGGAAGAATCATGTGGTTGAACACATTTCTTGAAACATTTTAACTCTACATTTATAATATATGTGCTTTCTTGTCTGTAGATTTTTATCTTAACTAATTAGATTTTTTTTCATAAAACTCAGTATATTGGTTCAATAACCGATCATGTAATATTAGGTAGCTCATAAAATAGAAGATAGGTCAGAAAGATATAAAATATATATATAATATTTTTAAATGTAAATAGATTTAGAAAATAGAAAAATAGTAGCCAATATAAATTTAGTAAAAACTTCCAGGGGACCAAAATAAAGAAATAGAAGAGAGACAATAGTCAAAGAAATATGAGGAAATTTTCTAGGACCAAAGGAAGAAATAAAATTTTATATGGAAAAATTAAACAGAAATGTAAGCAAGCTAATTTATTTTCTTTAGGTGGGGTCTCAAAATATAGTGAAATGTAAAGTCTCACAAACTGAGAGAAACATGAAACACTGGATGCCTGTAAGCAAAAGATGGATGGGGAGTAATGGCTTCATCAGTAAACATGGATGCCAGAGAACCTGGAGAAATGCCAACATGCCATCTTCTACCTACAAAATTGTTGCTAAAAAACAAGTAGAAATAGAAAGCAAAATAAATGAAAATAAAATGAAGAAAACAATGAGTTTCTTACCAATAGTTTATACAAATTTACAAATGGTTCGATTTATTAAGAAAGAAGGAAAACATCAAAAATTAGTAAAACCGGAAGTTGATATTTTAGCCCAGCCTTACAGATGGCATCTCCCTGTACCAAGTTCACACTCTTCTAGTCAATCCAGCATTGGGATGCTTGCTTCAGACTGGTTTCTGAAGAACCTGGGCTGGGACCCAGAACTGACTAAAAAGGAGAAAACAGGCTGAACCCAAATATGCATCACCCTGTTTCCTGACTGTGCACTTGATATTACCAGCTTTCTCATGCCCCTGTTGCCGTAGCTGGAGTTAATCTCACTGCCACACCCTCCCCACCAGGATGGCCTGTGCCCTGAGACTGTAAGCCAAAACCAACTTTTCCTTACGTTGATTTGGTTGGGTCTCCATCACAGCTATGAGAAAAGTAACTAAGACCCTGGGCCTTTCTCTTGGCCTGGTGCACATGTGCCAACCATCACTCTATGGTGTGAAAGACAAGGGTCTAGAATGTTAATACTTGTGTCTCCCTACTTTGCTCTACTTCCCTCTCAGCAGATACAAGCAGTCTGTAACAATTCACCACAGGAAAAAACAGGAAACAATATTGTACGTATTTCTGTCGCCATCAAGTTTGCTTATAAAATAAAGCATTTTGTTTTTAACAAAGGATAAAGTCACAGTATTATCATTCTGTGTTGAATTTTTAATAAAAATCTAGCATATGTACATATATATGAGGTGATAAATGGTATCAGACATGGCACTTTTCACTATAATAGCTTATAATGCATCTTTAATAAGGATGTCAAAGAAAACAGAAGTAAAATGTATGCAAATTGAGATTAGCCAATTTTTTTGGATAATTTTTGGCCTACCTCTTGACATACCCTTCAACCCGAACATTTGTCCAAAGTAAATGAATTAACACACACACGCACAAAAAAAGAAAAAATAGAACGGAAACAACAAAGACAGTTCTCACTGTGTTGTGCTGACATTCATAAAGAATCTATCGTTGAGGCCAGCCATGATGACAACGAGCACTAGTCACGCCAGGCCTGGGGACACTGAGGCAGAGGCCAGCCTGGGCTATGTACAGTAAAATCTGTCACAAACAAAGCAAACGGATAACTGTGGTTCACCCAACAGAAATTAAATCCGTGAGTGTGGTTTTAAAACAAAATATATTCTCATTTCAAATAGAAACATTTGGATATGCAGCCAGACTTTCTTAAAAGAGGAAGAAAATATATTCTGATCCCAGATTCAACATCCTGTCTGTCTCCTTCTTTCAGTTTCCTTTCTAAGAATAAAGTTTGTGTTGTTAAAAAAATGACATCATCTTCTTTAGATAGTGCTGACATGCACTGAGAATTTTAAGCATGTTTGTTTATACATACTCCTTCCTCGGCCATCAATTTTTTTCATATAGTCTTTGAAAAATAGAAGGATTTACATAATGGTATGATGGGCCACTTGTGTGGCATAAATACATATATCGCTAAGCAAACATTTTATACACATAAAATACATATATAACACTAAGTCTTGCTTATACAAGCTAAAGTAAGGATAGTGCCTTCTGGCTTAGCTCAGAAATGTAATTTCTGTAATGAATCATTTTTTCCTTATATCCTTTCAAGTTGAGATCTAGACAACAAGATGAAATTTTCACACACACACACACACAACGCGTGCACTACAAAAACGTAGGAATAACCACCCCATCAGAAACTAAATGAACCCCAAACCAATGAATGCTAAATAGTCAAACATCATAATCAGGGAAGTGATATTTTATTTCAGCTGGTCCATTTTCAACATTCATCAGAGCAAGAGAAGGAAGCCTCCATTAGTGGTTCTATGGATGGTAACCGGAGCCACTTTAACTGAGAAGCCTCCCTGGGTATGGTAATATGCTGTCATTACTCCCAGTAGCTGTGGTTTCTAAAGGCTCACTGAGTCTCTTCTACTCACCACGCTGGCGAGATTAATATCCAAACAACAACAACAAAAAATCTCTGCCCTCTGTTAATTTAGGATTGAACACTTTAGACCATGGAGGAGGAAAGGGCAGGGTACAAAATAACACAGAGAATATTTATGAAGGATGATAGACGCCTACATCCTAATAAGGGAGTTCTCTTCATAAACATCTCTCCTCACAGAAGGAAAATGCTGTGGTGTGATATTATTTTACCTGACTTTTCTTAATTCATTATCCCAGGAATTACCTGCCACAAGCAACAGAAAGAATTAGTTGAGAGTAGTCCAAAAAAAAATCCATGAGAATATTATTTTCTTTTCTCTTCTATCCTTTAAGCTTTCAGGATTTGGCTATGATTAGAAGCAAGCTCTGTGTTCACAGTAAATTATCTTTCCGTATCACCACTCTTTAGGTGATAAATATGCTGGTTTCAACTTCCTACAACAGTTGTGCAGTTCATTTTATGCACTAGAAATTATTTCAATAGGAATGTAATTTTCACCACACGTATATGAGGCAGAAATCTCAAGTATCCAGCACGTGTTCATTAAATTATACAGACATTTTATTCTAAGCAAAAACCATCAAACAGACATTTTCTGGGGGAAATTAAGAAAACTTTAAAAAATAACACTAAACTTCATCACTCCTTGAAAATGCTTAGAAATAAGAAGAAAATATATATATATCTCTTTCCACATGAAATAAAATTACTTAGAAGGTCCTAGAAAAAGACTGTTCATGTGTAAGTTTGAGCCTGAATTGTGATTTTTTTTTTACTTGTAGGTTCAGTTATAAAGCTAAATACTGATTGTAGCATAACTTATGGATCTTATTCTGCTCTGTGCACCACTTTTAATAAACTATGGAAAATTGCCAATATTTCTGATCTTGATATATCTTTCCATCATCTCACATTTGGATATGGCCTTGCTTGCCCTCTTTATATGATTTTGCCATAAAAAAATAAAGCCCAGGGTGCTTATTAGCTTATTATACTAAACTCTCACCAAAAAAAAAGGCACTCTTCAAATCTTACTTTTACTTTTGGACTCCATTAAAAAACTTGTAAAGCATGCAGGCATTGGCTTTGAAAAGAGGTAATTGTGATATTAAATTTTATTGAGATTTCGCAGGTCCTGATTTGTGTACGGCCCTGTGCTCCGAGTTCCCACGAAGCAGTAAAACGTTTAAAATACTGTCTGTGCAAATGCAAAATTTATGAATTCACACATCTCTGGTTGATTTATGTGAAATAATAATGCACTATTTAATGCTTAAACATGGCTAGGAGCAATGCTAGCCTATCAAGATGTACAATGGAATAATAGATTTATAAGACGGATAACCTTCCTGCCTACAGAAGCTTGTTTAAGGTGTTGTACAGATATATTAAACTATATGTAATTTTACACTAACTTAATGCTGTAGGCCCCTACTGCAAGCAATAAAAGATTACAGCCCTGGCATTTGCAATAATAAAATGATCTGGCTGCTCAACAGAAGGTATCTGAGGACTAAAAAGAGATAAGGAACTTGCTTCAAACTTTTGTCCCTTTTCATGCATGGCACTTTGCAAAATATTTCTTTTTCCTTTATGCGGCCAACATAAATCCAGGGCCAAGTGCTTGCCTCCCATTGCACAGCAGAGGCAAAAGGGCTTTGTGAGCTCTGTGAGGATGGTGATCAGATGGTTTGGGGAGGACTCCAGGCACATCTACCTGGCTCCTGATTTGTTCAGAAAACTGACTGAAGATGTCTTCAGATAAATATGGCAGACAATTATAGTGGAAGACTCTCTGGCAGCTTATTCTGGTTTTTTAGCAATTTAAATATATATTTAAAATATTTTCATATTTATTCATTTATTATTTATGCATGCACACTTGTGTGTGTGTGTGTGTGTGTGTGTGTGTGTGTGTGTGTGTGGTGGCGGTCAGTGCACACATGCCATGGTGCTCCTGGCAAGGCCAGAACACAACTTGTAGCAAGAGGTTCTCTCCCTTCACCATGTGACTGCTGGGGATCAAACTCAGGTTGTCAAGTTGAACAGCAATCACCTCTACCCACCAATCCATCTTGTTGGCCCATAAGTATATTTTAATTACAGAAGAAAAAAACACTGAACTGATTTTTTTTTATTTTTGGATCATTGTGTAATGAATATTGCAATGCAATTAAGCAAGTCTTGATGTACAGATGTGTTAAAAGATACATAGAAAATTAAATAGTTTAACCTTATTATTTCCAGCATGGAACACATGATTTTCTCTCAGTGTTTAATCTTCTTCCACATAATGTGTCTTAATAAAGAACAAAATATTCACCTAAAATATATAAGTAAGGTGATAAACACATTTAAATATTTGCATTCATATTGCAGTTTTGACTAAATTTAATATATGCATTCCTTTGTCTCTATGCTATAAAGAGGAATTCAGAATGATCTTCATAATTCAAGTATTATTTGATGAGAAAATACTTGTAATTAATGCAGAATTTTAGCACAAACTCTTTCAAAGGAATCGTAGTTTTGTAAAATGTGGTGATACATTGTTTGTAATCTAAAAAATAAAGCTTGCCTGAAGATCAGAGGACAGAGCCAGTCACAGAGTCAGTGCACACCTTTAATCCTTGCACTTGGAAGGCAGAGGCAGAGACTGTCTGGATTTCTGTGAGTTCAAGCCCACCCTGGCTACACGAGATTAATCCAGTCTAAAAGAGAAACCAGTCAGGCAATGGTGGCACATACCTCTAATTCCAGCACCTGGGATCTCACGCCTTTAATCCCAGCACTAGAAAGATTGAGACAGGAAGTGATATGGCTGAGCAGAGAAAGGAATATAAGGCAGTAGGAGACAGGAACTCTCTTTCTCTTTCAGGCTGAGGAGTTGGTGGGGTAAGAGGTGGTGACTGTGGCTTGCTCTGCTCTGATCTTTCAGCTTTCACCGTGATACCTGGCTCCAGGTTTTTTACTAAGACCAATTAGGACTCGTGCAACAGTAAAATAACATTCTGATGTACCACAGTTCACAGTGATTAACTGTTAAGGGCAATGGTTCTCAACTTTCCTAATACTTTGACTCTTTAATACAGTCCCTCACGTTGTGGTGACCCCCAACCATAAAATTATTTTGTTGCTCCTATATAACTGTAATTTTGCTACTGTTATGAATTGTAATGTAGATATCTGATATGCAGGATATCTGATATGTGACCCCTGTGGGGGTCATGACCCACAAGCTGAGAACCACTGGCCAAGAGCTATAAAAAGATGGACCCCAGCACAAAGGAAAGAAAATGTACTCCATTTTCAGTGTGTACTTCAGAAGCTCCAGGTGCCATCCATGAAAAACTGAACGACATTTTCAAAATGATCAGGAAAAACTTTTTTCACTAATCACCCAAGAACATCATTGTATGTCTGTGTCCACACTTCCCAGGCATGACAGGAATGTCACGTGTATGGATTTCCAATCAGCTATGTTTGCCTGGAAATTATCTACTGGCATGTTCACCGTCAACTCAGCCCCCTTTCTAAAGAGCTAAATTTCAACAGCTATTATTAATGGGGTTTTAGCAACGTCTATTCACCGTTTACAGCGGGAACACATAGAACTAAGGCATGTCGAGAGGCTTGCATGTCCTGTTGTGTGGGCCAATCACTGTTGGATGATTTTCAACACTGCCCTGAGGCTGGGGACCCTCCCTTAACAACCAGAGACCCTGTAACCAGTTGCAACTTGCCAAAATCTGTGGTCATTCTGACTTTGGGAAAGACTTGACTTGTGTCCGTTGCAACCAATTCCCTGCGAACCGTCTGCGGACTTTCCCAGAGCCGTACCCTGTGACAAGCTCCATTGCCAATGGGACACTGCTGTAACATCAAGATGAGCGACAGAGACCGTCGTGTTTGCCAGCCTTTGATTATCAAAGGGACACAAACGCAGGCTTGAACTAGAAGCCGTATTAAGTTTGGATTGTAAGAGTAGACTGACCGCCTCTTTGAGTAGCATCCCTGCAAACACCACGGCCTCCTCCGCGGACGCCACCAGCATTTTCTGTCACTGAGTTGCTATGCGGTAGTTTGCTTCTCCGTTTATTGTTTGGCTCCTCCCTACTAACAGAAGCTTCAGCTGAAAATGTAGCTCAGTGGGAGAGCACTTGCTCAGCACGTGTGAGGTCCTGGGTTCAAATCCTAACACCTCAAAAAGTAATAAAATACAAGAAAGAGAGAAATACAAGTAAGAAAGGCGAGCGCTGTGGGCACAAGGGACTACTGTGTTCTTGTGCCTGAGTCCACACTTGGCACCTGACAGCATTCAATTAGGAAGTGTTCGCTGGTCAAACACTTTCCTTCTTCTACTAACTCTGCAGACTTAACGAGTCCTGGAATTGGTCTGGATTTCCTTCTCCCTGGGATTTCTAGAGTGATGTAATCAGACTGAGTAGTAGCTCAAGTTAAAAGGTTTTGATTTGAGTGAAGTGTTTCAATTCCATACTGTAGATCTTTGCCTTTAAATTATAGGGTGTTCTTATGAAATCATTTTGATGATGTTAATTTTTCAAACATGGCTGGTTATGGTTGTCCTGTGGATTAGAGCTGCACAAATGCTGGATTTTTCCATTTGAACGGTTTGCATTTGTCTTCAGTTGCTTTGGTTTTGAAACCTGAATGGCTGTGTTAGCTAGCAGTTTTCAGTTTCCCAAGTCCAGCTTCACCCCACCTTTCCCTGTCACCCTGCCCTGTGATCCTGAAGTTGGACCCTCTAAGGGGCTCGCCTGAGCCTACTGGTGCAATTCCAAGCACTGCCAGTAGAGGGGGATAGACAGACACTGGAGGAGAAGCCCGGAGGCCTCCTCCATCGTTCGCACACTGTGTTCTCCCGCCTCTCTTCTGTAATGTCAGCCAGGAGGGAACGCGCTAGGTACTAAATTACCCGCCAAGTTTCAGCAGCAGCCCCCCAGGCAGCATCACAGCATGCTAAGCTGGTGCCAGAGCCATCATCCCAGACAGGCTGGTAGGCAGCCCAGTGTCTCCCCAGAGGTTTTCCAGTACTTTCCTCTGGCACCCCAGCAAGAGGTTTCAAGCTTGTCAGTCAGCTGCACCTCAATAATCTTCCCCAGCCAGTTCTCCTGATCATGAAGAAGGGACTCTGCTGGGTCCATCTTCCTTGGGCACCTGCCCGAGCCACAGAGGAAGCCCTGGACTCCCTGCTCTTGCACTCTTAACTGTTCCATTAACCGCTTATCACTGAACCCTGACTTACTAGTTTATAATTCCTGTGTGTTAGTGGGGTGTGTTTGGTGCTTGATTATTTGTTTGTTTTCTTTTTTCAGACAATCTGGCTGTCTATAGCCCATGGTAGTATGGAACACTTAATGTGATCCAAGTCTCCTGTTCTCAATCGTCCTGCCTCATCCTCCTGAGGTCAGAGATGACAGGAGTGTGCCAGCACACCCAGCTTCAACATTATACATTGTTTTGTTCAGTACATCGCTAACTGTAATTCTTTCGTTTGTTTCCTTTTTTGTTGTTGTTGTTGTTGTTCATTTTTGCAATGCTGAGGCCTTCTGCATGCCAGGAACTGTGATCCCAGCCCTATTCTGTGTATACAGATCTTTATTTTGAGTCAAGGTCTCAGATTGGTCATGATATAACTGGCTCTGAGCAGATCTTGTGATCCTCCTGCCTCAGCATCTCAAGGAGCTGAGATGATCGGCCTGGACTACAAGGCACATCACAAGTTTTGTTTTTAATTCACTTGTTCAGATCATCTTGTGATTTCTATTTTCTGAATGATATAGTGATTCTTTTAATAGATAAAAATATATGTACAAATTTACCCTACATTAAGTTAATGCTTATGTTTATCGTTTGTGCAGACTGGAAATTGATAGATTTTTCTTCAGACGTTTTATTACTTTAAATGCCAAGGAAACCCTAAAATCTAAAGGCATATTAGAAAATTTATGCTAGAGGATGAACAGCACACCCTTTACATGGAATCACTCCTGTATGAACCGTCAGAGCCACCATATCTAAAGACAGCAGCATGGGCAGGATTAGGTTCCGGTGCACTCCACTTGGAATACAGCTTTTCTGTGATCCTGTGCATCTTCAGGACATCACATGCTTAATGCAAAACATGCAATAAGCCATCATACTGCAATGATATTTTTACTCCTTTTAATCACACACTGTTATTATATATCCCCTCCCTTAACACTCAAAAGCCAAATATACTGAGACTCCTCAATGCTTGCCCATCTTGTTTTTTCATTGGTTGGGAGAGATGGTGCCATGTGACGAAACTATTCACACACTTCCCTGCGTTTCCCAGGAGCTGTGCTTAAGGAAGAGGTACAGCTGGGACTGGAAACAGGGACACAGGCACCAAAGTAGCCTCCAAAAGAAAAGGAAAGAGGTGATCGTCAAAATTCACTTGTTTCCTTTCTCCTTTCGCTGCCTCTTGTTTTGAAGACGTTGACCTTGTTGAGAGAAGTGGGGTAGTCAAAAATGCAGAATAATCCCCACACTAAGCCATATTGCACATTACAAGCAGGATGGATGGAAGGCATCAGGAGGAAGTAGCACACACAGGAGCCACCTCTGCCTGATGTGTCGAGGGAGGCGAGGGAGATCTGACCGACCCATGTGTCTCCTCACATCTTCCTCATCATCTGGTCATCCCACTCCTTCCCCTACAAGCTCCCTGACATTTTAGTGTCCTGGCCCAAGCCCCTCATTCTAAAAGGGGGAGGGCTAAGGTCAAGTCAAGGTCAAGTCTAGGGTGACATGACTGACTGATGGACTGAATTTTTAATACATTGAGAACTACAGCCCTTGTCATCAAAAGCAGTCCAGGGGGACTGTGGCAGAGGCTGCAAGTGTCCCCCAAGAATCCAGCCTCCCCTGTCTTAAAACAGAAATCCAATTTTTAGATGAATACATGTGTCACTGCTCAGCTAGACATGGACATGAGATGATAAGTAAACAGTGATGGGAATTATCATTAGAGGTATAAAGTGTATCCCTTCCTAGCACCTGGATATTTCTTGCTTAATCAGTGAAAACTAACCATCTGTCATTTTAATAGCCATCTTGGACCCTGACAGAAGGACAGAATAGATCTTTGACATCACAACCTTGGACTATTTTCCTCAAGAAAGAAATTATCGTGTTTGGGCCACGAGTAGAGCCATATAGCAAACTCTCGCCTTGGCTGGTACTTGCGATTTTAGGCTTATGAATTGTAGCTGCTTTTCTAAGCTGGAAAAACAAATTGTCACATCCCTGATACATGGGTCCAATGAAAGACCAACCAAGACTTTTCTACTCACAACAGGATCCGCTGGCTAGCAGCAATAGCATCTATCAGTTCAGCAGAAACTTCCTACAAAATCAGAACCTGTGTGTTCACAGGATTCTTGGGTGAGAAGCCCAGACTTCTTCCTGCTGCACCCGACTATGGACATAGACCACTGGTCCTCTTGGCCATGAGCAATGTCTCTGCAGAATCTTCCTGTTAGGATCAATGACAAGAGGTGGCCCTTGGCAAAATCTCTAGGTTCTAGTTCATATGTTTTAGGCACTGGTAGGGAGCTCTCCATCCAGGTTTATATTTTACATTTAATGGATGTCAAATGAACAAATTGCAAACATAAGTTTTCTGGGTTTCAGAAAGCCCAAGGAACACAAATGTCATCAAGTAGTTTTAACATGAGAAAGTGCTCACCTCTTGCTTTGTTTTGGGCCATGTACAATAATAATCTCTTGCAGAAATGGACACACTTTAATCTAGAGGCAACTTGCCTGATCCCAGGGTGGAAGTTTCCCTTCACGCTTTGGTCTCTTTGTACAGAAGGCAGCAGAAAGTGTGTAAAAAGACTTGGTGTTTCTTAGAGACATCGGATAGATTTGTCCTCAGTCACCTAGCACATCAGAGATAGAAGTTAGGCTCCCATGGGCCTAGGCTGCCAATGTTCTTTCTCTCAGACAAAAACAAATATAAAATCAAACAAAATCAAATTGCACAGCTTTGACCCTCAAAAGTCTCTTCCAAAAGATATTTATATGTTAAGAATCAAAGCTATGCAGTGTCTATTTTGGGAAGATAACTGATGTAGAAATCCAGCCCCACCAGAAGTGTTATTTCATTGATATTTTAGTTCCATTAAAAATAATTGTTATCTGGAATTAGTAATGGTTAAGGATGCATGCTAATAACCTCAGTACATTTAAAGAGCAGCTTCCCCAGGGAACCCAGCTTGGTTTTGTTTTGCTTTGTCTTGTTTTGGGTTGGTTTATCCCCGCTCTTATACTGACAATTAGGGCAACTACAGTTAGCTCCCTCTCATGCCTAGTGTTTTTAGCAAAGCGCAGCAGATGAAGCCAAAGACACTGGGAGCTCAGGGCAGACAAGCCTACATTTATAATTCAGGATTTAGAGCATTAAATGTTTTTTAATGCTTAGCTGTAATTGCTTTAATATGTAATAAATATGATCTATCAAAATGTATCATCTCATAACTTGGACACATGTGCATCCTTAATATCACCACCACAGTCAAGACAGTGAGAATATCTACTATCCAGCCTCAAAATTTTCCCATGTTACTGTTTAATCCCTGCCCCTTCCACCACACCACACACCACACCACACCACACACCACACCACACACCACACACACACACACACACACACACACACACACACTCTAACACTGTTAAGTATTGCTTTCTTCCACTATGCCAATTCCCTAGCAAGAGCATCACGCAGCATCTTTCAGGTGACTTCTGGATCTGCTTATTATCCATGTTAGTTAGGAATGACTGGCCACTCCTTTGCTGTTCAATGCTCGTCCATTATAAGGGTACCCCACACGTTTATCCTCCTCCTTGCTGATATTTGGCTTGTTTTCAGTGCTTAGCTCTGAAAGTTGCTTCGAATAAGTCTTTGTATCAACATACACTTGTGTTTCTTTTGATGGAATGTCTGGAAATTACACAAGTGAATGTTTAAATTTTCAAGAAACTGCCTAAGTAGTTTCTCTGACTCCAAGAGGAGTATGCCAGATCAAGCTTCACAACTTTCTCACCAACCTTGCTTATTTATTTATTTATTTATTTATTTATTTATCTATCTATCTATCATTCATTCATTCATTCATTCAGCTTAGCAGTGCTGAAAATCAAACCCAGTGCCTCATGTATATGCAAGTGTTCTACCAACTGAGCTCATTTCCAACCCATTATTATCAGTCTTTCTTTTTACCATAATCTTCATATAATATTAATATTCCATTCTTTAATCATTAATGAGGTATGGTACATCTTTATATGCTCTGTGCGTGCTCCTTATATCTTTTGAGTAAACTTTTAGTTCTAATCTTTTAACTTTTTAAAATTGTGAGGCTTGTTCTGTTGTGGCTGCATCTGGGAGTTCTTTCAATATACGGATATAAGTGCTCTAACACATCCATGATTTGTAAATCTATGTATGCCCAGGCCTTGCCTCCTCAATGCATTCTCTTGAGAGTACCTTTCAAATACATGGATTTTGTGGTAATAAAGACCAATTTAGGTGTTTTTTTTTTCTTTTTTGGATTATGCTTTTTCTAAACTTTTATTGATTCTTTGTAGATTTCACAACATGCATTCCAATCCTACTTATCTCCCTGTCCCCTTGAATCTGCCTTCTGCCTTTGCAAACTCCCCTACAAAATAAAGCTAAATTTAAAAGAAAAATGAAAACCCAACAAAATGAAGAAAATGAAGAAACAAGAGGGAGAAGAATCTTGCCATCATAGCTGTAGTGTGGCCAGTTGAGTCACACAGTTCACCCTTCAGTCCATTTATTTTTATTTGCAAGTGTTCACTGCCATGAGTTATTGATCTGGCTAGAGGCCACTGGCTTCTGCTATGCCACCAATGATGGGCTCTCACTGGGGCTCCTCCTGGATATCCTGTTGTTGTCCTGCGTAGTGGAGATCCTGTTGATTTGGATCTGCAGGTTCGTCCCCTTCACCTTCTCCAACAGTTCATCGATTCTCTGGATGTTGGGGTGGGCCAACCCTGGTTCTGGGTCTGGGTGGTAGTTAGGTTGGTCAGCCTGCCATCTTGCCCTCATCATCACTACCAGGGCGAGCTCTCGAGCACTGCCTCAGCTAGCTCACCCAATACAGCCTGCAGCAAGGAGCAGTGCCAGTTCTCCTGATGTCAGGTCCTCAGATCCGTGTCATCCACACTCACAACACCAAGGCCAGCTCTACTGTTCTGCCCAGGCAAGGTGCATGGCCCTCTCTCCTGATTGCCCTAGGGGTCATATGGTGAGTGTGGTAGGGGTGGGGTGGAGGGTGCAGGGTCAGCTCTCCTGCTCCCATACCCTCAGGGGTGGCTCATCTGTGTCCTCAACAACAGGCTCAGCTGTGAAGGCTGGGTGCAAGAGCTGCTCTCCTGTGTGCTGCAGCTGGTGAGGGGCAAGACTAGTTCTCTGACTCTCATGACCAGCTCTCTTGCCTGCCACAGGTAGCAAGGGGCAGAAGGGAGAGGCATCTTTCCCTCACCCATGCCATTACATGGCAAATGGGGGGTGGGAGGGGCTGTCAGATCTGTTGCTCTTACAACCTCAGAGCGGGCTCACCTGCGTCCCTGACCATAGGGTCAGCTCTAGTGTGCTGACTAGGTCAGGTGCACACCTGTGGTAAGGGGTGAGGCCATCTTTCCTGAGGGGGGGGGG
>CABHPH010123767.1:0-18573 GCA_902168325.1 Peromyscus nudipes
AGAGAGGAGAGAGAGAAAGAAGAGACAGACAGACAGACAGATAGACAGGTAGGAAGAAAGGCAGGCAGGCAGAGAGTAGTTGATGATGGTCCTATACATGAAAAGTACAAACATTCAGTCCTTGAATCTCCCTCAGAATCATGGTGTCCTTATGTGATCCCACTTAATCTCCTTCCTATGGAAATGGAGACATGGATTATCATAGTCTTTCCCTGTAGACAATTTGATCTGGATATCCTCAGCTCTCTTTTTGGGTTTTTCCTATTCATAGTCTTTAGGACCTGAGCTTCAGCACTCATGTTTCTTTTCAGTGTTGGCCTTGGAACACTCAAAGTCGGCCTACTTTCCTGCCTGCTCAGGTTGAAGGTGCCTGCCCCTTTGATTAGTACTCCTGTCTCCCCCCTTACAAGGCTTCAGGTCTCATTCCTCGGTGCTCCTCATGCAACACCTAGCTAACGGCTGCTACACCAATAACCAGCCACATCTTCAGGAGACCATGGCAGGTCAGAGATCTAGAAAGGGAGGCTGTGGGGGAAATCAGTGCTTCCTTCCTACCTTTGTTCTCATCATGGCCATGAGCATCTGTGAGCTACACGTGGAATCCCAGCAGTCTGTATGAGCTTAAAAAGAAAAATTTAGTGGGGACAGTGTCCGAAGACCCGCTTGAAGGCCTTTCCCTCTCACTGCATGAAATTAGAACTCTCCATGATGATATCCGTGCACTGACCTTTCACCCACTCCTCCATATGCCTGTGACTTCAGCATCCCTGCTGATAATATGTGAAAGACTGGTGATCTAAGGTCATGCCCTTGACCCTCACTGACCTCCTCTGGGCTTAGTCACCTGATTATCAACTCTAAAGCTCTCTGATGTCAATGGAGATGTGCAGATAGGTCAGGTTGCATGCCGCATCCTCTGGAGATTTACAAAGTGCCCCCACCATGCCATGTTCTTTTGAGTCCTATATTCGTGGAGTCCAGGAGATAGGCAAAGAACCACAGAAAATGCCCACAGGTTGCTATGAAAGTGGGGATTCAGACGGCATGTGCCATTGTTAAGGAGGATTTGACTTTTAGCATTCTATTTCTTCAAAGATTAAGCAACAAAACTTGTTGCTTTTGGCAATGTTACAATAAGCTGTAATCTTTTGTATTTACTGGGAAAATTTCAACATAAACACTGACAATGTAACCATTGCCTGATAGTTTGGGCTTAAAAAAAAATCTAGCAACTGTTGTTACATAGTGTACATAGAAATGGAATCCACTCATTTTTTGCAGCATGGGAACCAAAAAGAATTCATTATTGCCTCCCTAAACATTATCACTAATAACAGTTTTAACCGAGGTAAAATGTGCTTAGTTGTGTCATCTAAGCTTTCAGATTGATTTGCTTTGGAAAAACCTTTCAGAAAAGTATTCTTCGGAAGCTTCTGGTTGATTCAAAACTTATTTTAACTTCTAAAGGTATTACCTCGGTAAGACCACATCTGATTAGTATTCCAACTCCCATATGCTGTAGTCAATGTTAGTTTCTCGTTTTTGTCTTGTTTTGTGGTGTTGGCGACACATGCATGCTAGGAAAGCACTGTGACATTGAACTGCGTCTTCCTTCTAACGGGAGGTGTTTCCATGTCAAACCCATAGCTATACCCAGCTCTTTTGCTTGTGTCTGTGAGCAATATTGAATGAGAAGGCAAGTTATCAATTGATGTAGTTGATGAAGGACAGCCTCCTCCACAAAGGGGAAACTCAGTCCTGCATTATAACTCGTGCTCTGGTGTTAGCTTTTTCAAATCATTTCTTATTATGGTGTACCACACCCATGCTGATCTGTTAAAGATTCAGGAACACACTGATGTATGAGTGATTCCATACTAATTTCTAGTAATTAATTCCCCACACTCGGGGACTGTGCAAAGCCCTGAGGGATGGTGCAGTGAACAAAGAGAAAAACCTGCTCTCGTGAATGTAAAAATGACAGACCGAGAAGGATCAAAGCTGAGTCTCAAAGCAAACTCTTTTGGCTTGCTCCAAATATTTTTGTACACCCTACCCCCG
This sequence comes from Peromyscus nudipes, assembly GCA_902168325.1. Classification (NCBI taxonomy): domain Eukaryota; kingdom Metazoa; phylum Chordata; class Mammalia; order Rodentia; family Cricetidae; genus Peromyscus; species Peromyscus nudipes. Next base: position 2,062 of record CABHPH010123767.1, read on the forward strand.
TGAATTGCTGGTTCCCAATCTAAACATTCCCCTCCGCACCACCATATGGGAACCACACCCTGCTTCATGCTTTTCCAGTCTCTGCTGTAGGCATCTGGATCTTTGCACATCAGCACTGTTGACTTTGCTCCACCTTTCATCACTTGTCTCTCCTTCCATCGTCACTTTGGGTTTGGACTGCTTCCCGGTGACCTCAACCACAAGAGGTCTACTTGTTTCTCTCTTTCATTAAAAAAAAAAAAAAGATTTGTTATGTTTTAAAAGTATGTTTACATGTGTATGGGAGGCGTGTATGTGTGCATGCATGCTGGTGCCCTTGGAGAACAAAAAATCATTTTAGATTCCCCTGGAGGCTAGAGTTGCAAGTGATTGTGATCTGGGAACCAAATTCAGGTCCTCTTAACTGCTAAATTGCCTTCCCAGCCTCACCTACCAGTTTCTACCTTCTGGTTCCCTGACAAGTACAGAGACGCCTGGAAATTCATGGTGCTGTCTGTGCAGATGTGGAGATGGTTTCGGTGGCCACAGAGTCTTCTTGGATTTGATACAATTGTGGTTACCTTCCTGATCTCAAGGTAAGAATGACCTGGAAGAATTGTTGAGGGAGAGGATGTGAAATTTGATTTTAAGATGTAGCCAAACGTGATGAGATAATAATCCAAGATAACAACAAATTGGAAGAAGGACACTGGAGAAATATTTGATTTACTTTTGTGACAGTGGGAGCTGCCACTTTTAACCCAGTTCCAATGAATGTAGGCCACGGAATTGCTGAAGTGGAAGTCATATTTGACAGTATATTCAAGGCCAGGGAAAAGAACACTAACTCCTAGGAAGAGGTAGATTTCTCAGTATAGTAATTCTTAAAGCCAATATTCCACAAAAGATGTAAGAAGCAGAGGTGGCTCTCAAAAACAACAACAACACCAACAAACAAACAAACAAAAACAAAACAAAACAAAACCTTAAAGAGACAAGAAGGACATTCTGGCATGCTGGAGAGTGACTTCCTAATGAGGGAGAAAAGGTAGTCATCCAATCAAACAGTGAGTTCTCCAGTGAAACCTCATTTTAAAGGATGCACTCCAACATAGGAACCCTCAGAAAGCAAGCGTGGCCATGGAATCTGGAACGTGACAAGGGTGTGTAGGTGTTTAACTCAGTCTTGTCCTGTTTCCCTTGCTTGCCTCTAATGCTTGCTCTATTTGTGATCTTCTGCTTACAAATTTCCTTATGTGTATGGCTCCCTCCTACCCTGGCTTTTCTCTGGCTGAATTCCAACCTATTTCAGTCCACATTTTCAGATGGTTTACTTCTTTTCTCCCACATAGCCACCTCATTGATTTTTTTTCCTGTTCTCTGACTGTGCCTCCCAGTTACAATGGCCAGAGAGTCTGTGCTCCAGTAGAGTCCCTGGTTAAAATCCCAGTGTGATCTGTAGTGATGCCTCCTTCCCTTACTCCTGTTTCCTCACATTAGCAGAGCCCTTAGCTAAAAATTGCAATAAAATTCAAGGGTTAGTTTATTCATATTTTAAAGGACAGAGGGATGAGTTCCTTTAAGTAGCATCTTCTCAAGTGTTTGTTTATAGTTCATTAAATATTTAATTTACTGAGTAACTAGAAGCTGAAGTGGTCCAAACCACAGTTAATTAAATAACAATTGGGAATTAAGATAAGGCAACTCTAAAATGAAAATAAAATAAAATCCAAGTGCTCCTGTATCAGGTAAGTAGTTAAAATACTCAACTCTGTGGTTCAACAAGGGACGGTCAACAACCTTGGGTCTTGCCTTCTCCAGCAACTAAGACCCCATGCTCAGATTTTGGGTCCTGCTGATACCTGTCTTGCTTCTTCTGTTTGGACTGCACAAGGACAGGACAGCCTAGCTCTCTCTTTTCTTCTGTACCTTCACTGCTTTTCTGTGGACCGGGATACAAGATTGAAGAGTGGCTCATTAGCCGGGCTGGGTATATTATAGTGGTGAGAGATGGAAACAGAAACTCTAAACCTCAAAATGCTTATGATAAGTGGAAAGGACAATGTGAGGATAAGACTTGATGGAGCAGTGGCAAATATCATCTATGACAGAAAACAACCACCCAGCTTTGGATTCACCTGGTATTTCCATCAGGAAGAATGATCTTCAAATGAGCAAGTGTGACACAAACACAGTTAAGAAGGCACAGGAGCCCAGGTAGAGAAATCATAATGAGAAAACACCAAGCTGTCCCTAGAGTTGGTCAAAACTTGGGCAAACTGTATTCCAGAAGGATCTTAGCACTTGGCAGTATCATAGGCAAGCTACTTTGGGCTTTGGAGGATTTATGAAGAGAGATGCAGAAAGCCTGGGACAGGCAAATGTCCCAATTAATAGTCAGGAGAGAAAGTATATTTCAGAGACATAAATTTGAAGGTAAGATTTGGAAAGGGAAATGACATCTGCACCACTATGGATTTAGGTAGGCAACAGCTATCTAATCAGACTTAGTGCCAACTCAACAGGAGGGAATTCAAGCCTGGTGCTGTAAATCTAGGTAACTCCCCATGGCTGGTGAGGCTGTGGGATCTAGAGGAGAACCCACCATTGCCGCTTTCCCAAACCAGTATAATCTCTAACTCTGTTCTCAATACTCATGATTATACTCACAAATGTGTGTATCTTTTATACCTAATCAAAGAAGCTTCCTTTTGCAATAGATACAAGCCAGTAATGAAAGCCACCACTGGTCAAAATACAGAAGACAATTGACTTTGGTGTGCCTAACCCTAATTGATACATCTAAATGCAACTCCTATACCTAAGGCTCAGAAAACATTGTGGGGGGAGTGTCAGAAAGACTGTAAGAGCTAGAGGACCAGGATATCTTCTGTGAGATTGTCCCTTCTATATATGGTGGGGAACTTGCATCCATGAACTCTCAAGAATATTATTGAGAAATATGAAAAACAAGAATACTAACATGGATAGGGGAAGGCTAACTGGACCTCACCTCTCGACAAAGAGTTATAGGCAACTAATGATTGTAAAGAGAGGGGCAATTGTTCTTCTCTAGGCGTAAACCTCCTAAACTGATTGTCTAATACCAAGTGGGCAACCCTAAGAGCATATACATATGAGTGACACTAAATGAACCCAGGAGGTTGTATTTACATCTTGAAGGGGAGAGGAGAAGGCAAATATTTGCAAGCATGTAAGAAAGGCGAATGCAGTGGAAAAGGAGCTGTAGTAGAATATTATTTTAAGGTGTGTTACTTTTGTTTATGTTGCATTTGTTTAACTCTGTGGAGCTGTGTTCCTCTGCCTATCTAAAACATCTGATGGTCTAATAAAGAACTGAACAGCCAAGAGCAAAGCAGGAGAAAAGATAAGGCTGGCAGGCAGAGAGAAAATGTAGAGAAAGAAATCTGGGAGAAAATGTCTAGTAGCCAGAGAAGGAGGAGGACTCCAGGGGCCTGCCACCCAGCTACACAGCAAGCCATGGAGTAAGAGTAAGATTTACAGAAGTAAGAGAACAGGAAAAGCCCAGAGGCAAATGATAGTTAGTATAATTTAATTTAAGAAAAGCTGGCTAGAAACTAAGCCAAGCTAAGGCCAGGCATTCATAGTTAAGAATAAGCCTCTGTGTATGATTTATTGGGGAGCTGGGTGGCAGGCCCCTCAAAAGAGTAAAATCTCCCAACAACAAGGACTAGTGCTGTGGCTTTAAGTATGTTCCCACTTTTGGCAAAGACATCTGATTTGATGGCAGTACTTTTCTTGCTGCCCTTATAGAAGAAGGACACCCCGAGGACGTATGAAGTAGCTTTGAAGCAAGTTGTCTCTAAGAAGCACTTTTTAGGCATGTGCCAGGGGGTTCTGAGCAAATTTGAATCAACCTGTGGCAAAGCTTAAAAAGCACACTCATCAAACCTGAGGGTGACATGGAGCTGGGGGCAATGACTAATTAATTGGATGAGAGACTCAGGAATCAAAGAGACACTGACAAGGCTGGATTGATTGTCCTCCCCCAAACAAGATGATATTTAATACATAAAAACATAACCTCTGGCACCTAAGATTAGGAAAGACAACTGTACCAGAAGAAGAGTTCAGTGTTCCAAGATAGTAGTGCATGTAGATGTAACAGTCTTTTAAAATAAGAAACACAGAGCCAAATGCAGAGTTAAAAGCCCAAGAGGTCAGAGCAGTAGCTAAGAGCTGATACTAAAAAGCCTTTCTTACCCTTCCTGCCGCTGCCGTCCTTCCCCTAAGAAAGAGACCTACTTCCTGTGTGTCTGTCTTTTTATTGACTTTCTGTTCTGCCCTCTCATTGGTTGTAAACCCAACCACATGACCTCCTTGTCACTGCCTGTCTATACAGACCTCTAGGTCTCTAGGGTTGGCATTGAGATTAAAGGCGTGTGTCTCCATGCTGGTTGTATCCTTGAACACACAGAGATCTGCCTGTCATGTGATCGGGATTAAAGGTGTGTGCCACTACCGCCCAGCTTCTGCTATGGCTTGCTATTAGCTCTGACCCCCAGGCAACTTTATTTATTAACATACAAATAGAATCATGTTTCAGCACAGATATCACCATAAGCGCTCACAGCTTGGAGCTGTATTTGCTCAAGGTTGCCTGAGGTACCTCTAAATAGCTGTTCAATGTCAAAACTCCTTCCGTGTTCATCATAGTACTTGCTTCCTTGTATCTGACCTCTGGTAACGGCCTTTGCCTCTTGTCTTGTGCCTTGGCTTTTGACTTAGTGTTTTTGTCTCTGTGTACCTAAAAGCAAGGTTATACTCAGCGAAGTCCACCCTTGGCTTGCACGTGAGTGCCTTGATGGTCTAACACTCAGCACCTGATGATGCCTGGCCTCAGAGGGGTCCCCACCACACCTCTCTGGGACTTAATGTCTCGCCTGTCTGTGATACACCATGACTGTCACTTCCATCCTGCACAAAAATTAATTCAAAATGGGTCACAGACATTATGCTCCCTTATGGCATTCTCATGCATAAAAGCCAATGGATTCTGATCTATCTCTCAGAACTGCTGCCCTTCACCCTTTTGCCCAGACTTTCTTTTGCTGGTCTCATTTCTTGCCCCCAGAAGATCCCCCTTCTGCTTTGATGTCACATGCATTCCATTGCCTTCTCTTTCCTATAACTCTTCTCTTCTCTTTGTCTGTTTTCATGATCTCCTTTCTTATATTCTCTCTCTCTCTCTCTCTCTCTCTCTCACACACACACACAGACAGACAGACAGACAGACTTTTTATATTTCAGATACAGTTGAAAGAATGAGACATCTGTCTTTCAGGGTCTGGCTTATTTCACTTAACATAATAATCCATCACATCCATTCTTCTGTAAATGTTATGATATAATTGTCCTTCACAGCTGATTAATATTGCATTGTGTAGATGTGCAACATTTCCTTTATCCATTCCTCTGTTTATTGACATCTAGGCTGCTTCTGTTTCTTAGCTATTGTGAACAGTGCAACAATGAACATGAATGTACAATATGTTGGCTTAAGAGTCCTTAGGGTATATTTCCAGAAGTGGATAGCTGGCTTATGTAGAGTTCTAGTTTTTGTGGAATCCCTATGCTCACTTCCCTAGTGGCTACATTTGTTTACATTCCCACCAGCACTCTGTAAGAGTTCACCTTTTCCCTCTGTAGTCCTTATTTCCTTGACGCTTGACATTAACCATTTTGACTGGGGTGAATTGGGATTTCAAGGAATCATTAGTTTGAACATAATTTTAGATATTTTTGGCCACTTACATTTATTCTTTTGAGAACTGTCTATTCAGTTCATCAGGTCATTCACTATTTGGATGATTTAGAATTCTGTGGTGCTTAATTTTGTAGTTCTTTATATATCTTAGGTATTAGTCCTCTGTCCGAGATGTGGTGGGCAAAAACTTATTCACAGTCTGTAGACTATCTCTTTAGTCTGATGAATGCTACCTTTGCTGTACAGAAATGCTTCAAGGTCATCCTATTTGTCAACTCCTGGGATTATTGCCTGGGTTATGGGAGTCCTTTTCACAAAGCCCTTGAATACGACTGCATCTCAAAGTGTTTTCCACCAGTAGTTTTGAAGTTTCTGGTCTTACACTCAATTCTTTGATCTATTTTGAACTAAGTTTTGTGCAGGATGAAAGTGATGTTTCTCATTTTATTCTTCTATGGGTACTAGTTTCTCTGATACCTGTAGGAAATTCCCTTTGGTGAAACCATTCACTGAAGAGGATTTTCCTCCCAGAGTGTGTTTTAGGCACTTTTGTGGCTATGTGGGTTTATTTCTGGGTTCTTTATTCTATTCAGTTGACCCAAATGCTTGATTTTGTACTAATCTCATATAGTTTTCCTTACTATGGCTCTGTTGTATGACTTGAGATCAGGCATTGTGATACTTCCAGCATCGCTCTTTCTGCTTAGGCTGTTTCAGAACTTCTGTGCTTCATATAAATTTTGGAGTTTATTTTCTGTTTCTTATGAGGAATGTCATTGGAATATACATGAGACTGCACTGAATTTATAAATCTTTCTTGGTAATGCAGTCATCTTAACAATATTAATTCTGTCAACCCAGGTGCATGGAGGTCTTCCCATCTTCTGATGTCTTCTTCAATTTCTCTTTTCAGTGTTTTAAAGTTTTCATGATAGAGCCCTTTCATCTCCTTGGTTGGGTTTATTCCTAGGCACTTCATTATTTATTTGAAGGTAATGTGAGTGAGGATTTCCTTTTTATTTCATTCTCAGCAAGATCATCTTTGTTATATAGAAACAAATCTGCTCTTTCACATGTTGGTTTTGTGTTATACTACTTAGCTGAACATGCTTGTAAGACGTAAGAATTTTCTGGTGAAGTCATTGTGGTCTTTCAAGGATAGGATCATGCCACCTGCAAAAAGAGGTACTTTGCTTTCTTCCCTTCTGATTTCTATCCCCTTTGGTTCTTTCTCTTATTCTACCACTCTGAATGCATCTGATCTTGAGAACTAAGCAGCTAGCATTCAGGTGGGAGGCCCCTCTGATTTGGTGTCCTTGTCGGATCTGACTCAGTGTGGCGGGAATGAATCACTGTAGAGCATTTGACAGAAGTTTCACTTTAGACACATGAGAGCTCCAGTTTCACCTTCTACGCACTTGCTCACAAAACTCAAACCTTGCACTCACACCGCCTTGTGAAATCATGAGTACTTTCATGTTTTTTTTCTTGTTTGTTTAAATTTGACCATGATGCTATAGTTAGGCTTTCAATTTTCTGTTTTACAGCTGGGGAAATGGAAGTTCAGGGTGTGAAATAATAGGCCTAATACTCCACACAGCTGTTTATGGTAAAACTGAGATGAAATTTCAGGCCTTCTGATACTGGCTGCATACCTCACACCTGTTTTTTAACCCTCTTATACAAGAACTCAAGTTTTCTTTCATACATGGGTTTCTCTCAAAGATACATATTGAGAGTATGTGGTAGACAAAAGTTGCATTGATTTACAGGGCTGCCCAGCCCTTAAAAACTAAATCCATTCTTTCTGACCTGTTCATGCAAGTATGCAATGTTTCTTGGTATTTTCATTCCCCCATTACCATTTCTCATCCCCAACCACTTTTGTTAACCACTTCTTCTTCCCAACAGGTCCCGCTCCACAGATTTTGATGTTTTAAAATTTAAAATTGTGACCCATTGAATTCATCTTAACATGGGTGGGTAGTAGTTATTTATGGGGGCATGTTGACATGCTGGTGATTACATTGCAAAAGAAAGTGACTCTCCACTCCCTAGCAAAGTGTTGAATTCTGTATCTCCTCACGAGAGGTGGGACCTTATGAGCCCTTCCAACCATGGTGAAAAGTTGATAGCCCCATCTTGTAAAGGTCTTGCTGTAGGTAGAACCCAGTACAAACCCTGTACAGACAGTGATTTTGTTAGGTGTGACCCATCAGTTTTTTATTATTACACATCAACAAGCACATTATTATCTTAAGGAAATATCAGAAATGGAGCACATTCCAGTGTCGAGTCAGCCTTCCTGCTTCTATGATCTTTGTGTGTGCTCATCCTGGACCATGCTTGAGTTTCTGTATCAATGGTTTGCTGGTGCACCTGCTTCATCTTGTCTCCAGCTCTCACTCCATCCTGTATCACACTATGAAGTGACTCAATATCACTTTTATTATTGCTACACTTTGGATCAAAGGCTTTTATTGGCTTCTCCTTGCCTGTAGCATTAAAGCTTAAACACCATGTCTGTGTCTCAGTGCCCTTCAGAGATTGACTATACTTATCTGGCCAAGTGATTTCTTAGCACAGAGCCATGTTCTCCTTCTATTTTATCCATACTGCTTAGTCCGAGTTCCCTGAACTCCCCAGACTGCATCAGCTTTACACAATTTTATTTTCTGCTGTAGGCAGCACACTCTGCTCAGCCTTGCATATTTGGGTAAATCGTGTTAAACCGGTGGATTTAGCTAGGGAGGGCCTTTGCCACTTGTAGGAGTTTACTTTTCATCACTAGAATGATACTGTGTGGATATGTTATAGAGACGAGGCTCATTAGTTCACGGTGTTAGAGGCTGAAAGCCCAAGACACAGCAGTCCCAGTGGCTTGGCCTCTGCTTGTGGTGGATGGCATGCACTGGCAGAAGCTAGTACATGTGGAAGAGATGCCATTCAGAAATAGGAGGCTAGAAATAAAGTGTAGGGTCAGGCTTGCTCTTATATCATGAGGACTCATCAATTTGTTCCATAAGAAGCATCTTAATTCCTGTCAAATGCAGAGCCCTTCATGATCTAAGGAATTTCAGCTAGGTTCCACATCTTAAAGGTCCACACCACTTCCTGATACTGCCTCATGAGGGACCAGACGTCCAACTCATGAACCCCTGGAGTAGCCACTAAAACCATCCTATCTACTTACCGCTAGTAATGTTGCTGCCAAGGCAATGTCTTAAGCCTGAACTGACAAAGATTCCTTGAAAAGACCACAGATTGGGAGAATCAGACAACTTTAATAGTAATAATCAGAAGGGGTATTGTTTAAAATTTATTAAGATATAACTTTAGGGGTTGAGCGATAACTCAGTAGGTAAAATGGCTTGTTGTAAAAGCATGCAGATGAGTTTGATCTTCTGCATTCTCATAAAAAGCTAGGCACAGTGGCATGTCCTTATAATCCCAGAGCTGGAGAGAGAGAGAGATGGACCTTGGGGCTCATTGATGAGCCTGCCTAGCCTGAATCAGCAAGCCTTGGGTCTCCAGAGAGGGAGAGAGAGAAAGAGAGAGAGAGAGAGAGAGAGAGAGAGAGAGAGAGAGAGAGAGAGAGAGAGAGAAAAGAAGAAGAAGAGGAGGAGGAGGAGGAGGAGGAAGAGGAGGAGGAGAGAGGGAGGGAGGGAAAGGAGAAGGAGATAAGTAGATGTTAGATATATTTCAAAAAAATAATGTCATTCTGAAGAATGACACCTAAATTATCTCTCAGTCTCTGAAGTCATAATTTTAATAAGCTTCAAATAATACTCTTTCTGAATTAGCTTATTATTATTAACGTTGGCCCTATGCAAGTATGTGCACATACGTCCACATGTGTAATAAATGTGCACCCTCCCATAAACATGCATATACACATAACCAGATCCCCACTTCACATACAATTGAAATCTTACTGTGTCTTTATTCCACGTGTGAAAGGGACAGAGATGACTTGCGTGAAAGCAAACTGGAGACTCAGCTGGTAATCGTATGGAAAAACAGAATCCTAAGAGCAGAAACCCTGCACTGACTGAAATCTGAAAGCCATTGATTAAGAAAATGGGGAGTTCAAAATAGAAATAAAGTTATGGAAAAACAAAGGGATCTGAGAGCAGCTCCGAGTGTTTAGGCCAATACATGGGAATTAAATGTAGGGATACACACTCTATCTTTTGTGCCTGAGGGAACATATCTTCATTCTCGAACCTGCGTGCCCTAGTTTATTTATGAAAGGGTTTTTGCAGATGTTGTTAGGTTAAGGATCCTAACCCAACTATGGTGAGGATATCATTATGGATTATCTGGGTGAGCCTAAATTCAATGACAGGTATCTACAGGAAGGACAGACACGGGAGATACACAGTGAAGGGGGTACACACATCAGAGGGGTGCAGGTCAAGGACTGCGGGGACTTTCAGGAAGTGAGAAGCATGGCCTCCATGTGCACCCTAGAGGGACTGTGGGCCTGCATGATGTCTTGATCTCAGCCTTTTGGCCTCAGAACTGCGGGGAGATGAATGTGTTTCTTACAGAGGGCAGGAAACTAATGCAGTGCTCAAATCTGTCTAGAAAGCCACCTCTCAGAACAGGTCGCCTCTCAGAACAGCTTGCAGTGAATGCCTGTGTACTTCCTGCACTTCCGTGTTTCCTCTTTCCTTTGTCTTGGCCCTCCCGCCCCCAGGACAGTGATTGTTCTTTCCTCCTATAAAGACTGGTGTAGAATGAGAGGATTTTGACATAAGAGGAGATATTTGAGATGTGTTTGTTGGTTTTCATATTTGGAAATTAAGGTCTTCTGTTGGGAGTTGACCAAGTCCTGGCCACCAGGTGACTGTCAGATCCTGTGCTTCCAGGTACTGGTCCTTCTACCCTGCCCTGCCTTCCAACAAGAACCATACAAGGGCCTCACACAGTGCTGTTTCATTTATTCACCAACCAGTTAGGCATTGACCTTAAACTCTGAGTAAGCTTCTTGGTACTAAAGTTATTAAATTTTTAAAAATTTATAGTTATTTTTATGTCTATGCACGGGAACAGCAAGAGGAGCAGGAGAAAGCACATAAAATTGTTTTTTCACGGGTGATGAAGTCATCTAACCCTCAGGCAAAGCTACCATTTAGAGGAAATCTCAGATGTTTGTTGATATTTGTTGTTTAAATGCTTTCCTTCTGCACCAAGAGTTCCAAGGAAAAGGCAAGATCATTTCCGTTCTAGGAAGCTGTCTCCTACAGTTCCAGGGACTAGCATTTCTTTCGTGGACGGTGGTTTTCCAGGAATGATCTCTTTAACAACTATTTATATTATATTTTAAAAATTGTGGCATTGGCATATTGAAAGCCAGAGACAGATGTATTCTTATGAGGCTCATCCATTATATCAACAGTGATAAATCCAAGCATGGAGATTGCATCATATATATGTCTGGGGAATAATCTTCACCAGACTGAAAATCAATTATAAATGTTCTGAATCATATGTTCCTAGGAATTGTGCTTAATTTTAAGTTTTTTTTTAAAGTGGTAAATATTCTCAAATGTTTGATATCATAGACAGTCTATCTACTTATTTATTGACTTGTTTATTTAGTGTGTGTGTGGTGGCACACGTATCACATTGCATTCATGGAGATCAGAGAACAATTTTCGAGAATTGATTCTCTTTTTCTAACCATGTAGGTTCCTGGGATGGAACTCTGGTTGTCAGGCCTGGCAGCAAGTGCCTTGACCCTCTGAGCCCTCTTGCCAGTCCTGCCTTGGACAAGCTTTGATCGTGCTGGCAATTTTGCTAACCTGAGAGAAGATATTTCAGTTTTCTCAGCACTGTTTCTAGCGAGGCTGTCCATTAACTCACTCACACTTGCCATTAACACGCTTTACAAGTTTCTTTAAAAAGTCATAGAAATAGTTTTCCTAATAGCATTTTAAGAGGTTCCCGTTTACCTTATTAAAGGCTGTTACAGTTATGCAGAGAAGAAAGCTGGTTGTGTTCATTATGCAGTCAAGTCATGTGACGCCAGGAAGACCTCACGTACCCGGATGCAGCTTGTGAGACACAACTCCCAACGCCTAAATGAACATTGAATATCAAGTCAGTTTCCAATTGCCCCCATGCTTACTAAAGCTTTTGGGTAAGGGCACACGTAATGGAATTTTTTAAATGCTCTGTTAGAAAAACTGTCTATTTCACAGATTGTGAGCACCCAGAGGATGAGTCATTGGTTTTTGTCTGCATGACTTCGATAAGTTACTTAATTTCTTTGTATCTGCCTTTCCTAATCTATGAAATTGTGATGATAAAACCACAAATTCCAGCGGCGCCGGTGAAGCATGCCGGCTGGAAGCACACAGAGGAAGCGCACTAACAGCCCTTCTCTGGGCCTTAACTCACATGCCTGCTGCCTTCTCAGATCGGAATGCAAGAGAGTTTAATAATGGTAAATTCTTACCGACAGTGAGAGATGTAGAAACAGGCACCTAGGGAGACACCACAGAAGATGACTTACGTATAGTTAATACGAATGTTCCATTTGATATGAATGCAACAGATCTGCTTTCTTCCTTTCCCACCATCTGGTTTTTTTAGACTCTGGATGTTCTAGGGGCAGAAGTAGAAGAGCTTCATAAGTGAATCTTGTGTTTTTCCTTCCATTCTGAGGGCTAATGAGTAAAGGGAATCAAGTGTGTTTGGATACCCCCTACCCCCGAATCTGCTGGTGCATCTGTACCTGTCACTGCTGGAGTGTCACTGGTCTGGGATGCAAATGGAAACAGCTAACATTCATTGAGTGTGCATAACGTGTCAGACACTGTGCTAAGTAGTTTACCTGCTTTGTCTCATTTAACATCGACAACAAACAAAGGAGGAAAACACTATTATTTTGACTTCTGCTAGGCTTCGAGTTTGACTTGTTCAAGATCATAAAATCAGACACTGGTCCCGGATGATCTCTTATGCTTTGGTCATTAAACTCCATTTTCTTCTTTATTGGATGTCATATACAAGGATGGTAGCTCATGGTCATACACTCAAAAAGGAAAAAGTAAAATAATAATAATGATGATGATGATGATGATAATAATAATAATAAAAGATTTCACCTTACTCATCCCCGATGTTTGAAGAGTCAGGAGCTGGTTGTAAGTTGTAGGAGTCTCAGGGGTGGCTGTGAATAGACTTAGATCACCATCCCTATTTCACAGAGTGTGACTGCTTTTGAAAGAATAAAATAAGATGCACAAGTCTCTGGGGAGAGTTTTGTGCTTAATGGCTTTATTTTTTTTGTGTGTGTGATTAAAATATGCTTATCACAATTTAGATGACAGACTATCCAAAGTTCACAGAAGTATTATCCACAGCAAGTGGAAATGTAAATCTAAGCCTTAAAATTCCCTGAGCGCAGCATCTCAGCTCCTTCTTCTTCTTCCCTCTGTGCAAGATGAGTAGGTACAATCTTTGGAGAAGAGGAAGGCACAGGAGCTGGCTGGGCTTTACTAAATGGACAGCGATGGGGCCAGTGACAATACCAACATATCAGAAGTTGCAGGAAATAGAACTGGTACTGAGGTGAAGTATCCAGGAAAACTTGAAGCAAACAAATGCTTCTGATGAGTGCAGCCATGAGCACAGCCCCGTAAAGTATGTAAGTGGGCAGTTGTAAGGCACTGGGTAGTTGTTTAGTAATCAAGGTTTGCAGATTAGATCACAGAGGGAAGAGATGATATGGGGATTGAGCTAAACATTAGGAAGTGGAAAGGTGACAGCTAACAGCTAATGAAGCCATCAGAACTTTAGACATCTGTATAATAAGACGGTGAATAAAATCCTGGGATTCTGTGTTACTATGGCAGCCAGAGCTTGGAAATTCAGGACTTCAGAAGTCAGTGAGGTGCAAAGAAGTGAGCCAAACTTTAAAAACATTAGCTTATTATGACATGCAAGGCAAGAGGCCAAGAATAAAAGAAAAAAAATCCCTGAAAGAAGTTTTATGTGACTTTATGTGCTGGAGAGATAAAAGATTGGGGTTCTGGGGTTAGTAACAAAGGTCCTGAGAAACAATGCTAGGTTTGAGGCTTATTGATGCAGTTTCAAAGAACTGAGATAAATATATTCAATAAAAATAAATGAGCAAACAGAAAAATTTATCCGAGGATTGAAATTATTAAAGATCAAATGGAAAACCCAGATAAGGACATATAATAACAAAATACTATAGTTAATAACTTGAAAGTAACAGGGTATCAGATAAATCAAAAGAGAGGCCCTATAAGCTGGAAGATGATCAAAAAGAAAGTATTTAGATTGGAAGGTTAAAAGTAAAAATGATATAAAATTTTAGGAAATTTATGAATTGTGATGTAAAATCTTCATAATTAGAGACCTAAAAGGGTAGAGTAGACATGATATCAACTCTAATAGATGTTCAATGTTAACTTTATAGAAGACCATTGTTCAGAGACCAATAAAATATATCAACTCACACAATCAGAAATGGATTTTCAACCCAAAGAAGGGTATATGCAAAGAAACCACAGATACATTATTGAAAAACAGCCTCTCAAATACTAGTATACAGAGGGAAACAGGTTTACATTTTCAAAGGAGTAAAAAATCAGGACCATTACAGGGTTTCTTGGCAGAAGTGACGGGAACAGAGAATATCTGCTGATTTAGAATTCTATAATTAACAGAGATAGCCTTCTTAAATGAAGAGGAAATAAAGGTTTTCTAGACAAAGAGAAGCACAACAGAAAAATAAACCAAACTAAGCATTTCATAACTACAGAGAATGTTTCAGGCAAAAGGTATCTCAGCAGAACCAAAACAAACACAAAATCAGAAAAGGAAGAACAGAACACAGCTCCCTGAGTCTACATTCCTAAGAACAAAGTTTGCAAATTCACAAAGAGAATAAGCCTTGGAGCAAAATGTACGTAAGTGCACAGCACGCAAAATGTCATTGCTGACACAAAATACGTAGACATAAACCTGGTAAAAAACTGCATTAAGCACAGTTTTGCACATGAAGTGGTTAAAACTCCACAAAATCAACAGTAAATGCAGCGCTTTACCTTGCAAAAGGTCTGATCTTTCAAAATGTAAGTCAGTCTGAGGAGAGGTGCAGCATGCATGTTATTATAAGGTAGAGGCAGAAATTGGACAGAAAACTACAACATTAGATGTCTGTGCATGTGGCCGGGGTTACATATGTACACTGGTAGGTGTTTGAACCAAATCTATGTGTGCATTCATCTTCCTAGTATGTTTAGTTAATGGGAACACAGATTCTTCTGTATTTACCTGTGTTTCTCTTAAGTAAAATTGAGTAACAGGAAATGAAAATTTATATTATTATATTATTCTCATTTCTAAGTATTAAATCCACACTTTAAATGAGCATTAAAGAATTGAATATAAGAAAATCTAAATGAGGTCAGGTGTAATGGCACCCATGCTTTTTATCCCAGCACTTGGTAGGCAGAGGCAGGTAGATCTCTGTAAGTTCAAGGCCAACCTGGTCTATGTAGAGAGCTCCAGGATATCCAGGGCTCTATAAAGAGATCCTGTCTCAACATTCCCTCTCCAAAAAAAATAGAAAATCTAAGTGAATATTGACTATACAAAAATAATAAAATATTTAAAAATTGTGACAATTATGTCATAAGAGATCAGAAGAAGAAATAATGCTAATTTTTGTGATCCTATTATGGTCTAGGAAGTGAAAATAGTAGCAATTTATTGTAGCTGATAATTCAAGGCATCAGCTGGGATCTTTACAATACAAGAAATGATGTTTAAGTCATTAACAGAAAGCAGTAGATGGATATAAAGAAAGTACTTTTTTTTTTTTTTTGGTTTTTCGAGACAGAGTTTCTCTGTGTAGCTTTGCGCCTTTCCTGGAACTCACTCTGTAGCCCAGGCTGTCCTCGAACTCACAGAGATCCACCTGGCTCTGCCTCCCGAGTGCTGGGATTAAAGGCATGCGCCACCACCGCCCGGCTAGTACTGTTTAAATGCAAAGGTAAGCAAGAATCAAAAAACAAGAAAATGTGGAATAAATTTAAAAACAAATAGTAAAGCAACACTTACAAACAATTATATTACTAACTATAATTACAGAAAGAACTTGGCATACTGTAAGACAAATTGCTCGATGGTCTTATTAATAAAAAACAAACCTGGGGCCATATATTGGGGTGAACGCTGAAAGATCAGAGAGGCAGAACACGCCACAGCTAACCTCACCTTGCCAACTTCTCAGCCTATCCTGTTTCCTCAAACTGGAAGCCTCTGTGTCCTCATCTGAATGGATCTCAGCTGAACTGCTACTAAAAGCCTAAAAGCTTAAAAAGCCTCTAGTTTCTGGTTTTCACACCTTATATACCTTTCTGCTTCCTGCCATCACTTCCTGGGATTAAAGGTGTGTGTTGCCATGCCTGGCTATTTGCAGTGTGGCCTTGAACTCAAAGAGCTTTGGATGGATCTCTGCCTCCAGAATGCTAGGATTAAAGGCATGTGCTACCACTGCCTAACCTCTATGTTTAATATAGTGACTGTTCTGTTCTCTGACCTCCAGATAAATTTATTGGGGTGCACAATATATCAACCATATTTCCCCTTTTTGTTTAAAATAAAAAATTTATAACTAATATAAGAAAAAGTATATATAATATATACAGTCAAGAATTATATTAACAATGTCTACTCCATTAACATTTGACAGATTCAGACAAAAACTCCATTATATAAATTAACAATGTCCAGTC